>JAQGAS010001752.1:0-15619 GCA_034686365.1 Pachymerium ferrugineum
TCATGACACCAGTTTACTGACGTCATTCGCTATACGGGACTAATGGCTATAATCACATATAGCCTGTCACGTCACAACCGATACCGTATTCGAAAAAAACGTGGACTATTCCAAGTGACATCAAGCTACTCCGAACGACATCAACCTTTACAACTAGAGAAAATGGCGAGAGCTCGCTCACGACGCACGCCAACTTACAATGCAATCGCTCGCATATGACAATCCAACGCAAAGCGTTACGATTGCGTCTCTATTAAAGAAATATCAGGGTGATATCTAACAAAGGAAACATCAGGTGTGATTTAGCGCAACTTGATGTGGGAGGTTGAGACAAAGGATGCTTCACATGAGTTTTCCCGCTCTCATCCTCATCCTCGATGATATTTATTGCGCATGCGCGTTTTGGTTATATCGTAAAGGTGATGTTGAAAAGTCGGGTTTTTCATACATTATGCATTTAGTTCTGTTTATGATAGATGTTTGTGCTTCAACTATTTAGGATTTGGAATATTAGTTTTTTTGTAATTAAAAAAAGTAGTTTAGAAGCATGTTTTAATATTGCCGCCAGAGTTCGCACTCTATCAGGGATGAAAAAGGTGAGTGAAATCAACTCAACGGTAAATCTCCTCAGTTAGTAATTAACATTTATTTAAACATCCAGACCACAAGCAGGCAAATATAAAAATAAACTTTCCAAAACACAAATACATGCTAGATTTAATTAAGATGAAACGTGTGAGGACTTTTTCTCAGCCTCGGCTTTTTCATTGGTGGCGTGCGAACTCTGGCGGCAAAAAAAAAAAGCATCAACATATTATGATACTTGTTTTCACTTAAAATTAGTAACTCAGCTTATTAATTAATTTTTCACGAAGAAAATTCCTTTAAATCTAAGATTCATGATCTTTTGCTTTTAATTCCAAAACAAAAGTTCTGGAACATATTCCAGAACCAAAATGGACTCTCACGCAATCCTCTTTTTTACAACCACTCTTTCCAATTCCAATTATTAATCAAGAATGAAGCTTCAAATATAACCGATAAGAAGAAAAATGGATGTGCTGCAGGAAAATGAAATTAACGTCGAAGTTATGGATATTCCATCGGACCATAATATCTTAGATTCGAATGTAAACATTGCAACGAACGCACTTTCTGATCCCTGCTCATATCAGCATAACGTGATTTTAGTCGATTCTGGTACTGATTTTTTAGATCAGGACGATACATTAGTAAAATCAAATAACGCCATTCAAACAGGTTTGAATTATTTACATGGAAACATAAAATTGATTAGTAATTTTTTTATTTCATTGCTTTTCAGCTGTGAAATTAAATTTAAACAGATTCAGAAAGATACAACCCCAGCCAAGTTCAGCAGAGAAAAACCAGTCGATAGTTTTACTAGATTCAACCAACTCGCAGACACTGCAAGAACTGCCTGCAAATAATTCCATTTTGCAAGTGGAACAGTTACAAATTGCTGGTTATTGTACGTTTTTTTAAAAAATAAATTAATAAAAAAATTAAAAATTGATGTTTATGTACTTTTGTTTAGTTTGCAATATATGCAACTGTTTCTTCCAAGGATCAACTCACTGTCTAGCTCATACTGAGCCTTCGTCGATCATTTTAGATTCACCAATTTTGTCTAGAGCTAGACTGACTTTACCTAAACAGTTGTATGTTAAAAAATCTGGTATTCTAGCTGGAGCTACTGGTAATTTGATTAAATACTTAATATATTTTGGTTTAGAACCTTAAATTTTCTACATAGGAGTTTGGACTCAAGTAAATATAGAAAAGAAAACACAATTTGGACCTTTTGTAGGCAAAAATGTAGCCAAAGAGGATGTGGATGGAATTAATATAAGCGATAAAGGAGATTTGTGGAAAGTATGCATTGATTTTTAATGTGGGTTTAAGTAAGAAATTAAAATCTGGCTTTCAAGTAAAAGTTGCTGATGGTGTTGTGACCTTCCAATAATTTTGACTTTTTTAAACGCTCATTAACTTTCCCTAAAATTATAAATTTTATATATTGTTTATCTATTTAGATCTATCAAGACGGTGAATTAAGCTACGGTCTCCAAACCGAAGACGAAAACAGCTGTAACTGGATGATGTTTGTCCAAAGAGCTCGCAGTTGTTCAGAACAAAATATTGTTGCATTTCTCTTGTCATCGCAAATCTACTTTATGACTACTAAATCAATATCCAAAGATACTGAACTACTATACTGGTTCTCAGCTGACTACTGCTCGCTCTTGGGAGTACCGATTAAACCAGAGGAAGGATTTGCCTGTCCAGAATGCTCCAAAAGTTTCACGACAGCTAATAAATTAGAGCGGCACAAGAAATACCTGCACGCAAACACAGCTGGAAGGAAATTCCAGTGTTCAATGTGTCAAAAATTGTTCACTTCTGCGACCAAGTTGAGTATTCACGCTTTAGGACACATTGGAATTAAACCTCACACTTGCAATATCTGTAACAAACATTTCAGTGATGCAAGTAATTTGCGGGGACATTTGAGTATTCATACAGGTAAAAGTTGACGGGTATTTCAAGTTAGTGATACTAAAAAAAAATTTCATTTTACAGGTGAAAGGAGATTCAAATGCGACATTTGTTCCAAGACATTCAGACAAAAAGCTCATTTAACTTCACATTTGTTAACTCACACCGGTGAAAAGAAGCACAAATGTCAGTTCTGTGACCGCTGGTTTGCCCGGACGTCTGATTTACGTCAACATGAAGCTACTCATACGTGTGAGAAGATGTACCCGTGTCCCATTTGTAAAAAGACTTTTTATAGGCTTCAGACACAGAAAAAACATATGAAACTTCATGGTGGTCAAAGGGATTTTGAGTGCACAAGATGTGCGAAAAGGTTTTTCACCAAGTATCATTTGGAAAGGCATTCGAAGTCTTGTAGAGGGAAGGAGACTCAGAAATAAATTTTAAATGCTATGAGTTTGTAGCGTTACGAGTTATAGTTGTATATTTTTCAAAAAGTTTATATTTAAAATTCAAAAGGTGATAATAAAATTTGAATTTGTAAGTAAGTTTTGTGTTTTGTAAATAAAAAAAAAGAAATATTTTCGAAATTGTATTTCTCCAATTGACTCCAACTGATGACCTAATGCACTGTCGCCATCTAGGGAGGACATTGCCTCTTCTGCACTTTGCTGTACCCCATAAAGAAATCATTGCACTCACTAGAAACACACCCAACAAATCCAAATTTCCTCCAACACATTAAGCATCTTTTATAAAAAGATCTCCAGCTGCGGTCAGTTCAGGGTTTCCTTTTTGCACCCATCAAAGAAGAGAGTGGTTATAGCAGTTAGAGGGCGCAGTTGCAATCGTTAGCTAGTTGGCGGGCAGCGGTCACTTCCATCACCCCTACAGGTCGGAAGTGGGGATAATGCAATCTCCGAGCTGACCATATCCGGGGCAACATTTATCTAGTTGTGACTATTTTTACTTGTACCATCATGCGACTATCACAAGTAGAGATGTCAGAGTTTCACTTCATATGGGTGCAGTGGGCTCTCGACTGGGCTCGTTTTATTCGGGTGCGAAGGAAGAGGAAATTTATGGGATCTAATAATTTTATTTTTACTGTATCCTTCCCGAAGTCGTAGACCCTGATTATGATTTCTCATTTTTCCGCGTGACTCCACTGTCGTCTCCCCGAGGAAACGATAATAGACGTTCAATTTAGAGGATCTCCCCGAGGGGAACAGAACGTCATCACTCCTCTTAATGGGTTCACGACAAAAAAAATAAGAAGAAAGGAATAAGCTCCTTCAAATAAATTTGAGTTTTAATTTTTTTTGTGGTAGGAAAATTTATGGCCAAGTAATGAAAAATAACTCTAACGCCTTTACTACAACTCCAAAACTAGACAAATTTATAGTTTCTTGCTTGTTTTTTCCTGTTTTCTTAATTGATCTCGGGTTTTTTAGTTTCACTTGTTCTCGCTATGTACGACCTTACTTATTATATTGGTTTAATAGCTTTTAGAGTTATTAGTTTTAGTAGTTGTTGTTGTTCGCGTACGATTTTTTACTGATTTTGACTTTAACTTACGTTGTTGTCCTATCACATATGGCCATGGCAGCTGCTGTTTTCGTAGTGATGATTTAAATATTTTTGTTTTAAATATAAAATATTTTTACACTGTGATTTCAAGTTTTGTTAATTTACTAAAGTTAATTACTTGTCTATTTCTTGTAAATTGGTTTATCAGGATTTGTTTCACGGTTAATCTCAAGCATTGCTTCCTTAACATGAGTGCAGCTCTTGCATTCAAGTCCATGGATAGATAGAATAGGAGTGGGAGGCTCTTGAAAGAGAAAGTACAAAAATAAAATTATTTGTTTTTCATTACTTTCAATACGATACCATTAAGTAGAATTGTTTACATTAATTTAAAACTAAGATTAATATTCTTATTCAATTACCATAGATAGTTGCTACGTAAGATAAAATATACCAGCTTATATGGAAAATGCATCACAATTTTTATGAGCATCATTTTATAGATCACCGGCTCTGATGATAGGCCGGTGTCATCTCACTAAGGGAGGAGTTTCCTGATGATACCCAATTACAATCCGGAAATTTTTTGAACGCATTGAGTAAGAAGAAAACTTTTTAATAAGAAAATTTGTTGAGCCAGCTGATTTCCAAACTTGGCAGATGTAGTAGATGCGACAGATTGGGGGAGCGCTGTTTAGTATGTGTGTCGGTGGATGTGGGTGGTCCAAAGGCTAATTGCGCTAGGCTTGTGTAAATTTGCTTAACACTTGAGTTTGCGTCGGTCGGGGGTGAGTTTGGTTGGGGCAATCTGCGTGTCTGGTACGCACAGGCCTTATCGCCTCAATATCCAGCCGATTGCCTGGTGGACGAGAAACAGCGCAAACATCATTGTCGTGGGCACAAACTTAATGGGCTCAGGGTGCAATAACTAGATGTAATTGATTGATCAGTTTAATAAATGCCCACAAACTTGATTAAATAAAATATTAATATAAAATTTTCTTTTCGAGAATGTCACCGATGATTTCGCTGGGAATTGCAATTCCATGGATTACCATTTTTTGGGTTCCCTGTTTTTGGTGTTCTTGTCACGTATGACCTTAGCAGCTTCTAATAGTATTAATTTGCATCAATTTATTATTACAAATTTTTCATTTTTTCTTCGCACAACAGTGGAGAAAGAGCGCAAAGAGCAGTCATTGCAACAATAAACCTCTGCAAAATTATTTATTATTCATAAGCTACTAAAAGTGTATAGTGTTGTACAACAATAAATTTAATAGAAAAAAACCGTGCTGGTAAAAGTGTTCCATTTTGATCGCAGTGAGATTTGGGCCCCTTCAGTGTCACAAATGGCTCGGGAAATATTGGCTGTTGGTCAAGTGACAAAATGAATCCAACCTAATTGAAAAGGAAGGAGGGGTGGCAACAGCACCCATATGACTGCCATAACTCGTTGATTGCAGGACGACTGCTGGAGGGTTCATAAACAGCCAACATTTTGCCCTCCTACTCATGTCATAAATATCAGGATCGAGCCACTCCCTCCACAGTTTAGAAGGGGGGGGGGGGGCTACATTTAAGTGGCGCCACCTATGAAACCCCAAAGTATAAGAGTAATTTATACATCACGTGTCACGATGCCTATCGAAGAGAAATTTTCCCTTCCCTGAAATATTCAATTCGGGTCATTTCAATGCAAATTGGGAGCGTGTACATGGGAGGTTGTAAGGGCAAGAGAATAGGTGCGGGCAACGATTCAATTACCTGGCATGGAATAAAGGCCTAATGGTGCACAGAAGCCTCCCCGCAGCCACAGTAATGGCTGCTCACCTCGAGCCGCACGTGACAAATCAAGGCATTAGCGGCACTCCTGCAGGGTCCGTGCTGGAGCCCACCCGTCGACTCGCCACCAATCGGAATCTATTGTGACATTAATATATAAAATTTATAAATGTTTGTGTTTTTCGTAGTTTTCCATTTCAGTAATGTCACAGAAAATTCGGTTCAAGTAGTTTTCTATTAATTAAATTATTGGTGTACAATTAAATATAATTTTCATTCTACAGATGGAGAGAGAATTTTCATAAAATGTTTGTTTTTTCTTAAAGAAATATTGAAATTGAATTTTTTTATTTTTCTTAGTAGGGTCATAAGGATGTCATCCATTTCGAAAATGCGATGTCAGTTCTTTTGGAATGTGCGCATACAAATGAAAAAAGTGAACCATCATGCTGACAATTTGTGGCCTAAAGGGCGGAGTTGAGTATTAGAAAACATTCCCTGTTTCCTTTTTATCATACTGATGACCTCTGTTGATGTTGCTTTAAATCTGCAACGGAGCAATTGAATTTGACCAAAACTTCCCTTTAGGAAAAAAAAAAAAATGTTTATCTGACCCGAGTGAAATAGAAGTTGTTTACATTGAATATTTTTACAATTGTAAATTTAATGTATGAAATTGCCTTCCCCCCATTTTTTTTTTTTTTTTCTCTTTTCAGAAAAAAGTTTTTGGTAAATATTCCCCAAAGGACTTTTGCTGCCCTATGCGCGTGGATTCCGGCAACGCACCCGACGTTGACGGACGGAAGCGGACGTGGGGGTGCGGACAATGGCTGCACTTCCGACTCGTGTAGTTCACAACACACAATCACAAGGATTAAAGAAGAATTGGGGGAGAGAAAACTCCATAAACCCTTTTTTACCTTTTTAAAGTGAAAAGGTGATTTTTGATTGTTTTTTTTTTAAGTGTAATATATTATTTCTTTTCTTTTCAGAGTTTTGTATAAATAACAATTAGAGAAGAGCGTATAGTTGGTTTATTGATGGTTATTCATCTTCATCCATAATCCAATTGAGCCGGTCTGGCATGGAGTGAGGTAGTGGAGTTGCTGTTCATTTTCAATGAAAACAAGCCGTAAATTGTTGCAATCAGCGTGCGGATTAGTCACTTGGCTGGGCGCAGGGAGGGGCGTCCTGCTGTGTTCTGGGTCTGAGGCCGAGTCAAACGGGAATTGGTGGGTTTTCATCGATCGACGACGCCCTTCAACACAATATTCCCTCGACTCCAATATTCGGCTCTCATTACTGTCAATTACAATGTGAGAAGAAACACTTATTTGGAGATAATTAATATGTATATTAAATGAATACAATTATCGAATCCTCTTATTTATCTCTTAATTTGAATTGTAGTATCAAAGAAAATTTCCTACCAACTAATTAAATAAAAAGAGCAATTATGTAGATGATGTTGCCTCTTCTTATATCAACTCGCCAATTAATTACCCTGGTTGACAAGTCTCTTGTTCCCCTTGATGAGTGCATTCAGGTCATTCCTATGGACCTTATATAACCAGGAGTCTTAATAAAACCAGGTGGTTCTATAGGGGATTGCCGCCTTGGCTGGGGTCGGCGGACGTGCGGCAATAATATCTTGTTTGGAAGTTTTACGACACATAAACCGGCCGGTTTTGCACAAGCAAAGCGCACTTGCGTTACAGCCCCAGCGGCGTTGTAGAGAAATCAACACCGACTGAAATTGGACTCGTAACACTTCTTGGCCCATGTCGCCAATCAATTAACCCCGTCTTTCTCGCTTCTCTCTTGCCACTTTAATATTTTCGTAATAAAGCGTCTAGTCATAAAAAAAAGAGAGAGAGAGAGAAGAAGCGCCTTTTTCTCATCTCGCACAAAATAGTGAGGAGTTTGGCATATGTTGGCTCGGCTTTTATTAAAAAGCTAAACGAGAAAGTAAAAAGCCATTAACAGCAGGAGATAACAGGACGAAGCACTATAGGTTTTGGGGGAGTTTGTGCGAGCAATCTTGTATACCTGCTCCATCACTCTGCATGGCGTCCATTTGTTGTGCGAGTGCAATTGTGGCCACTAAAGCGCCCGATTGGACACAATCTGTTTTGGACAGCCGCTCAATTTGGCTCGAGAGCCCCTGCTAACGCACGCGCCTTTTACTCGTATTTTCACTTTGGGGAGAAGCGTTATTTCATTCCCGATCTAATCGCATAGAAAAGATAAAGAAAAAAAAAATAGATTCTCAAAAAATTAAAAAAAAATTCTTTTTCTTAAAATATTTTAAAGTTATAAAATACTATATTTTTTCGATTGAAATAATTTTTTTTTTTTGTCAAGGGGGATAAAGAGAAGGCGTCACACAGGGGAAATGAAGAGACAGTTGTGGGGTTGTTGGCACACAATCCCATAATAGTGAGTGCTCTTAAAGATAGAAGAAGGCCTCTGGAGGAGTGTGGGTTGATCATCCACTACACACAACTTGACTGGCACCCAAATCGCTGCCTGCACAACCGAACAGATAGAGTTACCATTTTCCTGCTGTCCGCGTCTTTTTTACACGGAACAACTATCGCACTTCACCATCAGGGGATATAATGACACCAAAAATATAATAATTCACCAAATATTTTTTCTTATATAGAAAATAAAATTAATATTATACTACAAGTTTTTTTTTCTAATGGTTATTGATTTCGTCTATGTCATTCATCCATTTTTTTCACTCCCTCATCTCTGTGTCTCTTTTTCTTTTGATTCCACTCAGCCAATTTGGTTGTTCAAGTCACGTCCACCGTTAGGGTAGCTGTGGGGTCCATTTCCAAGTTTGGAGGACCACGTGACCATTTGACTGCATGTATGCTGGATTTAAAAGTGGACCACAGTAACATATATTGATTTTTTTTTTTTTTTTTCTCGGGGATCCAATGGCCGAGTTTTCAGAATGGGAGAAATTTTCAAAAGGATTTTGCACACCTGCAACTATTGGTTAGTTAACCAAGAGGAATTCACCTCACACTCACAGGTGTTGCAAAGTGGTTTTTCTGAAGGGAACTAAGGGATATCCTTCTCTAGTCTTTGGAATCCCGACTCCCCAGTCTGCTTGACGCCAGTGGTCAGCAGGGGGTAGGAAAAGAAAAGAAAGATGGGTTTGAAAGCATTTTCTTGCTGCACAGTTAGTGCCTCTGAGAATGGTGGAAAAAGGTTTTCGTGGAAAATGGCTTTGGCGAACCTGTATGGGTGTTCAATGGGGTAGTCGAATTTTTTTAATGTGAAGTATATACAAGAGTGTATTTTTAATTTGTTTGTTATGAGATTCCGTAGTTTATTTGCAATTTGAAAGTATTAGATGTGTTTAATTTGTGTTATTGAAATGAGAAGACATTTTTAAACTAATAAATATAATAAACGTACTATAAAAAGCTAAAAGAAATTATAATCTCTATTAAAAGAAAATGTTCAGCACTATTAACAACATTTTCAAATTTTAAATTAATGTACGGTAACTGAAAATGAACAATGAAAATTCATTGTCTCTATTTTTTGCTTTAGCTTATTGATTGTCACTACACTCACTATGTGTATCATTAAAATAAGAAGGAATTATAAAAAGTTTTCATAATTTAATAAAACTCTCATTTTGAAACAGTTACAGGTGTTTTTCAAGCGTGGTCTAATAACTGTAAAGTGTAATAACCAAGTTTTACTACTTTTAATTCACTTATTGCTTAATGTCAAATTACTACATGCAATCTGAAAGAACTTTCGACTTTAAAACACTGTAATAGTAAGATAACACTTTTTTTAATGTTTTTTTTAAGCGCCATCAAAGTCGGCACCTTGATGCAGATACGAAGGGCGATACGAGCGAAAGGATCAGCTCATTCGTCGATCTGCATGCAAAGCGAGTTGCCTCTCATTGCCTTACATTTGCATGGTAACCCATGGGATAGTTCCAAACTCTGCAGGTGGTCACAAGTTGTTAGCCCGCCTCTGCTCAATTGCAACCCTTGCCGTGTTGTAACTCATGATTTTTACTTCACCTAGAATTTCATTCTGCAACCTTTTCCCCTTCCCCTACCTTTTATTTCACTACAACAAATTTAATCTAGTTGTAAAGAATTTTTGTAATATATAGAGATTTCTTTTCAAAAATCAATAGCATTGATTAACAGAATACGGTTGACATGCACTATTATGTTTGCCGTAAATTTTTTTTATGGTCCAGTTATAGTCTAGTAGTTAGAAAACTTGGCTATTCGAGCTTTTATATTTTCTTTTCGACGGTATACAGTTTAGTCTAATTATCAGGATATTTGGCTCGCTTTCATTAATAATCTCCTGTAGACTTTACGTCTTTAATAATCCCATGTGGTCTAATGGTTAAGATATCTATACCGTACCGGTAGCTCTCTTTTGCTATATTTTTTTATTGTTGATTCTTTTAAGTTCTTAATGGTGCCATACAGTCTAATGACTTAAATACTTTGACGTCTTTTGTTATTTTAAGTCTTATGCATGAAGTTTTCCATATTCTTTATTTTTTTATCGGTCCCATGTGGTACATGTGGTATAATTATTAGGATACCTAGTTATATATATATCAAATTATTAAATCTTCCAGTATGATCTATTAGTTAAAGACACCTACCTCTCTTTGATTAATAAAAAAAATCTATAGAGACTTTTTTTTTCATCAACTAGAAGAGAAGTTTACCTCTGATCTTTGTTCCAACAAAACGAAATAAGTAAACAACAAGTTTCGCTCAACCAAACTGTAGCGATAACAGAGCTCAATACACAGCAGATTATTACATTAAAAAAAGCCAACACCCCAACACACCTACACCTAGCCGTGTGCACGCGCAAATCGAGAACGAGATAAACAAAGATAGGAACCCTGCATCTCAGATTTGATAAAAGAAGACATTATCTCGGGTTATCGGTGCCTATGAGCACCGCTTCTGGCCAGTATCGCTACTCATTTCTAACATGTGCTCCGTACAAGGTGATCGACTCTCCGATTGCTGTTATGGATCTACGGGTCCTGTGCTTGACACTGCTGTTTGTTGGACTAGTTATACCGAGGATTTTCATGATGATAGTTACAGGTGAGTTCAGTCAGTGTGGCTGGGGCTTATCAATTAGCTTGTTGCATTTTTTTTAAGTTGTTTTTTCTAAATTTTGATAAGTCAAGATTTAAGTGAGACACGATTGCTCTAATCATTTCCTCCACAAAATAATTCTATGGCAGTTTTAAAAATGCAATTTGTGTACCTCATCGCTTGGCCATGTTTTTCAAAGATCACGGGATCAATGCGTATACCTCACTTAACTTAATTTTTAATAATAGTTCTACCTTACAATCATAAAATTTAACAATCGTTTTGTTGATTGGTTGAAGGGTTTACAAAACTAGTAGGAAAGCTGACATTTCAAGTTTAAAATGATTTCTTCTAAAAGTTTAAGTTTATAAAATGTTTTTAAATTTGCTTTGGTTATTCTGGCAAGATGAGTAAGCAAATGAGACTTTAAAAATGAACGTGTTGATAATGAAATTGGAGAAAGACACCTGGTGTTTACATAAGCTCATCTGCGTTTCTTAACCAGAAACCTCCAAATCATTTTTATAAACAATTTCAATTTAATCCCTGCAAAAAAGAAAGAAAAAAAAGCCTCTATGGTCCTAACCTGTTCCCCACCATCAATTCAATTAATCTTAAACTGCAGGACACAAAACTAAGGAATAAATGAAATCAACATTCTTTCCTTTTAACAACAAAACATGCAAACTCATCACCCAAAACCTCCTAGACCTTGAAAAGAAAAACGAAAAAAAATTCTCCAAGAAGTTGAAATCAAACCAAAATCAACACTTGACTAACCCAACAAAAACTCAATCAATCTCAGTGACCCCTATTTGATCTAAAAAACCACGATTAGCATTTAGGGAGGTGCAAAAACACGTCCGTGTGGCAGACAAGCAAACAGAAGCAAAATGACTCTGCGACGCAATCAAACCCCGCTATAACAAAATTCACTGAAGCAAAAATTTCAAACTTGAAGTTACAATAGCAACACAAAAGCAATCACAACATCCTAATTAAGAGACTAAAAATCAAAAATATTAATTACAATAACCCACAACTAAAATATCCATAAATTTCGTTATAGCGAGGTTTAGATATATTAACCAGAAGCAGAGGCCCCCAGCAGCTGTTTCCACTCTCTGATATATGACGAATGAGGCAGGTGAGAAAGAAGAAACCTCACCATATGACTTGATAGTGGTTTTATTTACCCATCACAGGTGGGAGGGGAACTGGAGGTAGGGGAGGGTTGAAGAGTGAGACTCGCTCTCGAGCACGTCTCGCATTGAAATTATCCGAAGTTGTAAAAAGGAACAAAAAGAGCTTAAAGAGGGAACACTTGTAAAAAGAATTATTCAAGTGACCATTGCAGGTGTTCGAGGCCTTTAGGGATGATCAGGTGTTGGTACACCTGCGACCACCCAATTCATGGGCGATAAATCAGGTCAAGTAAAGGGTGAAGATTTTTTTTTTTATTTTTCGGGTGTAGGTTGTGTTATGAGTTAAAAACGGAACTTAGGTTTTTCGCCCTCTTGTGGTGTTTTGCAATAAATTGTTTATTTGTTTTTATGATAGAAGTATATGGACCGGTAATAAAATTTACTTGATTTGTATGCGTAGAGTTGGGTTAGGGTTTTTTTAAGAGTTTTGAACGTGAGTTAAATTAGGGAATTGAGAATTTTATACATGGTTTATGGGGTTGACGCTTTGACCTTCAAAATTTTGTTTTTAAATGTTATGAATATAAAATAAATTAAGAAATTAACCGAAACTACTTTTATAATTACGAAATCAAGTGTTGAATTTGAGTATGCTCCTAACAGTTTGCAACTGTTTTATTACATAACAACGAAAGTGAAGTTTATAATTAAATCAGGTAATTAAAACTCTTTTTATAATCAAATAATGAATGTCTAATCTTTCGAACAATATGAAACCATTTTTACAGAAAACTAATCCTCCCTCCCAAAACCGTTTTTACATTTCGATGAAACAATTGAAAATCTAATCAACCAAAAATCAAGTGATAGTAATTTCAACAAATGTTTGAAAATTTTCATTATTGCATAACGAAAGAAGTGAAATATTGTTTCTAAACAATGTCAAACGTTAAATTTCTGAATTATTCGACTTGAAAACCAAACGTAAAAATACTTTCCCAATTTGTAAACCCAAAATCACTACAACTCCACACCACATTTAATTTCCTTATCAACTAATAAAAATCCTTCTCCATGCTTAATCAAACCCCAGCCAAACACTGACGCCCATACCTAATCTATTACCTATGAATGACGCAGATAAAACCACTCTAAGAAAATCAAACACCTGATTAAAATTCTAAAAACCAAAGAAACAATCACATCAACCCTTCATTTTTTATAAATAAAAAAAAAAAAACCAAAAACAAAACAAAAAATAATCAACAGGGTGTTGTACACAAATGAGTCAACAAGAACAAAGCGACATCTCGTTGTGAGCAACTTAAAAAGCAGCTGGCATCGGGTCAATTGTCTGTGTCAACAGTGGATGTCAAGTTGGAGTCGAGCCCACAATGCGCGCATTATGCTCTGATGTTACATACTTTACACACAGTGTGGGCTTAGAGAGGGCGTGTGCAAGTATAGCCCAACCAATAGCAAAATCAGGGCTTCAAAACACTGCCCAATCAAATGAACGCACGAGGCGCGTCCCACCCCAACATGCGGCAAGGCGCAAAACAGGGTTGACATTATAACCCACTCGCTGTCCCACGCCTGGATTCTCCTCGTGGTGGATTTTTTTCAACACTTTTCTACCAGTGATTTTTTTAAAATTTTCAAACTCACTCCAATTTTATTAATAACGCGGGTTCAATCAACACGGCTGCGCCCAACGTGTCCCCGGTGGCATGGTCCCCACGCGGGCTCGTGTTGCTGGTGCCCCGCCGGCCGCCGGGTTCGTTGCTGCCCGTGTTGACCAACGCGCTCTTTCCTGTTCCTCCATGCAGATTGATGGACGGTATGAAAATGTCGTTGCCCAAGACGAGCAGTTTCTCCGTCAAAGATATTCTCGACTTGCCCGATCCCAAGACGGATTGCGGTTCGAGGACGGCAGCGGTGGACCAGGTGTCCAACTCGGGACTAATGATGATCGATGGGGAGACGGCTACCACTGCCGCCGCTGCCGCCTTTCACCCGGGCTTCTATGGGGTGGAAAATCCGTATCGGTGGTTACCGTCAGCTGACTCCCTTAATAATTTCGCAGGTGAGTGCCTTTTTTTAATCGGGGGTAAAATTTTTGTAAACAGTGGTTTATCGCGTGGAAAAACGAGATAATTTTTGAGCGATCTAATACTTTTGGAATGGTTTTTTTAACTAATAAATTTAATATTTTAAAAATCTCTCTTTTATATAGTTAATGGAGCCATATCAATAGACACCCTATCCACCCAACATCCGGCACAACACCAAATGCAACAACCCTCTAGTCAACTAAGCCCAGACACAACATCCCTGGTCACAACGCCCGTCTCAGAGCCCAGCTTATCCCCACCACTACACCCATCTCCCTTATCGGCGGACACATCTCTCGATCCCGGTCTAGACAGTCCGGGTCACTCCGACTCGGAAGAGCAGCACCCGGACTCAAAAGACGGCGAAAACAATTCGAGCAACACGAGTAACCCAACATCTTCCGACCCACCGAAGAAACGTAAACGGCGAGTCCTCTTCTCCAAAGCCCAAACCTACGAACTAGAACGCCGATTCCGCCAACAGCGCTACTTATCCGCACCGGAACGCGAACACTTGGCCAGCATCATCCGCCTTACACCGACTCAAGTGAAAATCTGGTTTCAAAATCACAGATACAAAACGAAACGTGCACGTCAGGAAAAAGGACTGGACGTTAACCCGTTGCCGTCACCGCGGAGAGTGGCAGTACCCGTTCTGGTACGAGACGGCAAACCGTGTCAACCGGGCGTGAACGGAGGTCTCATCAAATCGCATGAAACATCCGCTGTGGCTGTTACGACAGGTTCCATCAACCCGTTAGGGTTACCGGACTTGTCAGCGCTGACCAGTTTGCCGAGTATGAACGCTTGTTTGCCTACATCGTGCACTATGGGGGCTAATGGAATGGGTGCGATTAATATGAACGTCATGCCCACCTATACGCACCCACTAATGCATCAGGCGAGGTGGTGGTGAGTTGAACTTGACAGTGCCTTATTATGAACAGTTCCTCATAGTTATAGCAAGATTTGTGTCGGCCAAAAAGGTAAATTTCTTGTAGAAAGTCATGTCTACATTCCCCAAATCTTGATGTGTAAAATACAATTGCATTTATTTTAGGGGTGGGATACTTTTTTAAAGGGGCAGTCAACACTTTTGAAGTTCAATCAAAGTGGAACATTAGTGTATAGAATGCGTACTGGAAATGATAAAATCAACTTGTATGAGGTATGAAAGTAGTGACAACTATTTTATTTATTGAATGGAATATCGTTATTATGTGAAAGCAGCCATATTGAGTACGCCTGGCTGCTGCATATAAGGGTTCCACTATAGTTGTTTTGATCTTTTAATTCTGTTACAGAAATAAGGTCATTTGGAACCATTTTTTCGAGTTCCAATTTTATTGGTGGCCGAGCTCGGCCTAAGTTCCCATTGGTTTACTTGTGTCATGTG
>JAQGAS010001753.1:0-15600 GCA_034686365.1 Pachymerium ferrugineum
ATAAATAATAAAAAAAAAAAAAAAAAAAAAAAAACCTCTTTTGAAACCCACGTGTCGCAAAACACTTTTACAGTAACTACAAAAAATTGGATTTTCCCAAGTCCCTGACACTAATAACTAGTTTATGCAGAAAAAAATGTTGAAAAACACTGATATATTTAATGGAAAAACTCATTTATTCACTTAATGGTGCATGAATCAAAGTCAAGGCGAACTTTATGTTTACTGTGAGTTTTTTTTATTTGTGCAATTAAATCTTTGAGTGGGCTCATTAACTAGTCTGATATTAGTTCACATAATGCAAAACATTAAAATTATTAAAATATTTAGTAACGGTCTTTGTTGCGCCATTCTTTTTACGGAGTATTTGCAGCCCTTACATTTCATGTCATTTGTGTGTGAAAAAAATATCTCTATCAATTTGTGAAAGTTTCGCTCACTGTTTATAAAGGAATGCTTAATTATTCTTATTTTATATTACTGTAGTCATAACATTGCCAATATTCCATTAAATTAGTAGCCGAATTGTATCTGCAGTAACTTAAGTTTATTACATTTTATTTTTTATTTATTTTTTATAGTTAAAACGAAAAGATGGAGGAATTTGAGGAATGGGATAATTCTTCTTTTTCATCAGAAGATCAGCCAACTTCACATCCACTTGGATCATTGTACCCAGTTTTGAAAAGTGTTCTGAGTGTTACCTTAATTACCTTACTTGTTATTATAATGTTGGCTATGGGATGCGTCATTACGTGGAAGGTGAGTCAATAATAAACAAGGAAACTCCGCCTGCAGAATTCAGGTTGGCTTTCCTACACGGTTTTTTAAAAGTGCGGTATTTTAATTGTTTTAAGTGACGGGTATAATCTTTTCACCGGTTAATCCTATTTAAAATTTTGTGAATAAAATTGTGCATAAAGAAAAAAAAAACTCCCGACTTTCACTTAACACTACAAGTATAAAATTTTATTAAACCCGAAATATTTTTATTCATTAAAGTAACGGTTAATGATGAGTTCGTATGATTTATTTTTGGGTAGATGAAAAATGCACAGAAAAATCACAAAGAAATGAGTCAAGTAGAAGTAAGCTAATATATGTTGGAAGCCGAACTTGACCCAGAAAGAGATTACTCATTAGTCACTATAAATCCTAAATGCTAAAGAAACTATAAAAAAAAAATAATAAAATCGAAACCTAAATTTTAATACAATATTCCAGGAAGTGTATTACCATCTCCGCCGTCCCATTGGTGTCGTCACGGGCATGCTTTCTCAGTTCCTGCTCCTGCCACTAGTCGGCTTTGGACTTGCTCACGCACTACAAGTATAAAATTCTATTAAACCCGAAATATTTTTATTTATTAAAGTTTATTTGCAGTTAAGTCCATACCATGCCATTGGTCTCCTCGTCTTAACTTGCAGTCCCGGTGGCACCACATCCAACATCTTCACATACTTCACAAACGGAGATGTCTCTCTATCCATCGTAATGACAACCGCGTCTACAGTCCTAGCATTAGGTTTCATGCCATTAAATCTACTCATGTACACGCCAAGCTGGACAACAGAAGATCTCGTCGTGCCTTATGATAAAATAGCAGTTACATTACTCTTAATCTTAATCCCTGTAATCTTCGGCATGTTAATCCGTTGGAAACTGCCAAAAATCGCTGATACCATGTCAAAATCAGGGAGTATAGCCGGACTTTTAGCCATTGTTTCCACAATCATTCTTCAAGGAATCCTTTATCCATCTATTTTCATTCAACCGTGGAAAGTTTGGTTTTCTTGCATTGCACTGCCTGTCTTTGGGTTTTCAGTTGGGTACGTATTGAGCATCATCTTTAGACAAGAAGCTCCACGAGCACGTACCGTCGCCATTGAAACGGGTGCGCAAAATGTCAGTTTGGCGTTGACTGTTTTAATTTTATCCTTCCCAGCTGAGGCTCAAAAGAATATGTCAATAATTCCATTGTTGTTTAGTATTTTTGTTTTGATTGAAGGCTTCATTTTTTGTATTTGTTTTAAAATACATCAACGATATTTTCATCCTCAGGATTTTCAGCAGATATCACAAAGTGATGAAAGTGTTATTAAGAAGAATAATAATAAATTGGAGTTACTTGAGCCGCCAAAAGGACCAAACCGTGTCTAGTGCCAATAATGATTTTTATGTGTATTTCACAATTTTATACGTTTATTTTTTCACCTCGCCAAATATATCGATTTTTTAAAGTATCTATTGTAGTATCGATTTTTGAATATTGATTTTTTTATATTAAAATAAATTCAAGATTATTTTTTTTATTTAATAGTTTTCTGCCAATATTTTGAAAAATTGTGTAGCACATATGTTAAGTTTCGTAAATCACGTGTAATAATTATATTTTAAAAAAGATAATTTTAAAATTATTGAATAATATCTTATCTTTACGTTAAGTAATGTTTTTGTATCTTTGCACAATAAACTTCTAGTTTAAGTTGTCGTATTTATGAAAAATAGCACCATCTACTATAGCCTTGATTACAAAATTGCAATTGATGAAATAAATCGCAAACAAATGGTCAATTAAATTATATTGAAGAAGACGACGATGAAATTTTAGTTATAAGAGCAGTAAATAAGAAAAACCTGATAAACGAAAGTTTAGCCTTCAAAACTGAACTGGAAGAACACCAGTAACTTGAAGGAACCCGCGCTAACCTCTACCCTGTATATTAGACTGATCCTGGAGTTTACGATTTAAAAATAACCAAAAAAATAGCCTTAAAAATGATCCTTTCTTTATAATCATTTTCAAACTTCTTTTGGATACTTAGAACTGTGGAATTCTAGAGGAATACAAAATTAAATATTTTTTTCGAAGTCAAAACCTCACATTAGACTTTCGATATTTTTAATCGATTCTCTATTTCTCTATCTCTCCACTCACCACTCACCATCAATTTCATTCTGTTTAACTTGTCCTAAATTAAATATCAACAATTTGTATAAGAAGTTAAATCTAAAAATGCGTAATTTATTAACCTCCATATAAGCTTATTCGTTTTGTTGAGAAATAATTTTATTCACCCCCTGACGCAATTCAAACAAGAACTCTATAAATCTTCAATAGGGAACTGAACGGGGAAATCCCAGCGCACTTTACTGCATTTGCTCTCCTAATCATATTACAATCGGAATTGTTGTTTATAACACTCAGCCAAGAATGATTTTGAGTGTCAACCTCAAAAATTCCCCTCTGAGTTTATAAAAATGCAACGAACTCTATGAAACGAAACCAAAACTAAAAGTTCCCCTATGACGTCACGCGGATTAAAGCCAAGACGTTGTTTTACCAATGAAAAGTGGGAACTGCATTTCACTGCTTCAACTCCCTTTCACAGCTTTGTTTTATATTTAGGAATTTTAATTTCCTTTTGGAGATAGACTGGACTGAGATAAGATGGAGAGATGGTTGGACAATTCTTCTTCATTGTCATTTCCTAACAAGACACTCGGACATCCTCTCGGATCTTTTTATCCAATTTTAAAAGATACGTTAACTTATACCTTGATTACTCTTCTTATGGTTATAATGCTTGCAATGGGATGCATCATCTCATGGAAAGTAAGTAAAATTTTAATTCAAAACCTTTTCTAAGTGTATAGAAAAAATTGTTAGTCTGACATTTTTGTTTAGGAAGTGCGATCCCATGTTCGTCGTCCGATAGGAGTTCTGGCAGGAATGCTGTCCCAGTACGTGCTTTTACCCCTTGTTGGGTTTGGATTAGCTCATGCACTTAAGGTTTGAAGAATAATTTGTAATTTATTAAACATGTAGTTAGTTCAACAGAGTGAGATATTTCATTACAAAAAAAATTATTTTTTGTGATTTAGCTAATTTAATTTTTTGTCAATATCTAAACTTTAAAATTTTGCTTTAGGGAATTTATAGGACCATCTCTTATAAGAGATTTTATTATATTTGTGGTGTGATCAGAAACAAAGTTTTAAAGGAATCCATAAGGACAATTGAGCGTCTGCTAGACAACAGACGCGCCGTTATGTGGTCATAGCAAGGTTGTTTATTCGTATACGTTACAGTTAAAGGGGAAAACGTATATCTCTTAACATAAAAATTTCAACAATAATTGGTTTATACTACCAATTAATTCATGTAAAATGATGTTACCGTCCTACACAACATCCGTAGTGGAATTCATAACTTATAAATTCCAATTACTTTTGTTAAGGGGTATAACCAGAAGTAAATAAATTTTTTAACTTCTGGTATAACGTTTAAATAAAAAATGTAAAAATAATGGTGGGTGTGTTCCATTTGGATAAAGATGTAAATTGACATTTACCCCGTATAAATGGTTGACGTAGATGGGAAACAATTCTGAAGGGTGAATTTTAATCCATGAGATTTCAAAGGTTTACTGATAATCAATGAGTGAAAAAAAAAACATCCAAAATTTTGAAGGGTATGTACATAAATGAGCAATTTTCCCCCTCTTTTCTGTGAATGCACCTTTCATTCACACGTATCAAATCATTTTAACCACGTACCTTGTCTCGTATTTCTACTGGCTGTCAACCTCGAACCAGAAAATAGGTTTTTTTGAATCAGTTGATTTTTATGATTTATTAATTTCCTCTAGATAATTTTTGGAAATAGTATTCATTATTTTCTTGATATTAAGGCTGCTTTGCCTTATATACCCTGTTTTTCATCCATTTCAGCTCGCTCCACATCAAGCAACTGGATTAATAGTTTTAGCCTGCAGTCCTGGTGGCACCAGCTCTAACATCTATACATATTTTGCTGGTGGTGACGTTTCTTTAAGTATAGTCATGACCACTATGTCAACACTCATGGCTCTTGGACTATTGCCACTAAATCTTCTCATTTACACTTCAAGTTGGATATCTGAAGATATGGTCATTCCTTATGCGAAAATCTCTGTAACGTTAGTCTTAATCATTATTCCAGTAGCAATTGGAATGATAATTCGGTGGAAATTTCCAAAATTAGCTACAATTGTATCCAAAATTGGAAGTGCTGCTGGAACATTGGCGATCATTTCCACTATAATAATGCAAATTTTTCTTTTTCCCAATATTTTTATTCAACCCTGGAAAATTTGGTTGGCATCTGTATTGCTGCCGATTTTTGGTTTTATGGTTGGTTATTTACTTAGTTTGCTTTTTCGTCAGCCAGCAATCAGAGCACGGACTATTGCAATAGAAACGGGTTCCCAAAATGTTAGTTTAGCAATGGCGGTACTTATTCTTACATTTCCGGATGAACTGTTAGAAGACATGTCAGTTATTCCATTAATGTTTAGCATTTTTGTCTTAGTAGAAGGGTTTATATTTTGCATCTGTTGTCAGATTGTTAAACGATTTAGTGCGGGCATAGAAGAGCCGGAAGAGCGGGATGATGCTAAAGAGTTGGAATTAAATGACATTAACAATGTTTCCACTAATCTTTGAGTGAATGTTACTTGAAATATTTTAAAAACCTATTTGTATTTTTAAGCCTTTTAAATTTATTAAAGTTGTACTGCTAGAAATCGTTGGATTTTTATGATGGTGATTGAGTCAGTTGACTCGGATTTCTGGAGTAGCTGAGTCAACTGACCCAATCACCACCAAAGTGTTGTTGTAAAAAACATTTTACAACTTGTGCAATTAGAAATTGATAATTACAATTAAATTTTAGCAACAGGATACAAGAGCACATAAAATTACGTTCTGAATCTAATTTTCTATATGACCTTACGTCACATAGGAATAACTACAATTTTTTGACAAAGGTAAATGCACATTTTAGCAAAACATTCAAGCAAGATTTTAACTTTTAATGTTGCAATGGTTTTTGCAATGATTTGATAAAAAAGGCTTGATTGAAATGTCAAATAATCAAACATTTATCAATTTAATCAATAGACTTTTATAATTGCTAAATTTAGTCGATTCTAACGGAGTCCAAAACTCCACCTAAACTACTCCAATGGGCACTCCACACGCAGTGAGTTGTGTGATCTATTTTAACATTTTAATAAAGTACAATGCTATTATACTGCCTTTTACATTTTTGCAAAAAGAGTTTAGCTCTTCTTTAAATGTTTTTAAAATTGCAAATTCCAAATTGATACATTCTTAGAAGTATAATTTTTTAGGGGGGGAGGGAGGTGACTTCGGTAACTTAATTGTAACTTTATCCAATATTTTCGATCTTAAAAATAAAGTATTTACGAAACTGGTGACCATAAAGTGACGATGCAATGACTTAAGAATAAAATGTTAAAACGCTCGTTTGATTGCCACGAATCAATAAACATGGAGGTAATCCTTTCGTCAAAATTTCCAACCAAGACATATACATTGCAGGAGAATACTTTTTTGTGCGTGGGATTGGAAGAGAACTATAAAATAAGTAAACCCATCATAGAAAATATACTGCATAATATTAGTCGATTTTTTTTACATTATAACAAGAGATGCATCTCTTGAATGTTCCAGGAGTAACTCACGTTTACGTAAAAGACGGTTAACCTATGAAAACAATTTAGAAAACGTCAATTGTAATTCGTACAAAAACCTTATTTACCTTTTGTTCACTTTCAGTTAACTCATCTTGAGTTATAATCAGTTCATCTGAATTATTATTAAGTTTAGCCACTAAATTCTTATATTGTTGTTTTGTTGATTCTCTAGGACTTTGATGCCGAATATCCGGTATTATGTGAACGTGCTGTGCTTCAATTCGAAACTTTTCCATCATTTCCACCATGCTTTAAAAATTAAAAAGAAATTTTAATAACGCATTATCCTTCAAACTTCATAATGTTTACTTTTTTTGTTCTTCTTCTATTTTACTTATATTATGAGCCATTGAAAAAATTCGCAATTCGCAAGTCTGCCACTCTTTTCTTTTACTTAGTATATCAGCAATTAAAATTATAAGTCCTAAAAGGAAAAAAATATCTCAAATAAATTGTAATCAAACACTTTTAATCTTACCTCCGTCATCGAAAAACCACCACACATCGACAGTGCCACTATGATTCAAGCTAAAATAATTCATAGCATTCCACACATGTTTCGGTACATCTTCGTTTTCCATATTTTTTAATTTCTTCTTATTTTTGTCGTTTTTATTTAAACACTTGTTCAAAGTCAGCTCACTCCCATTTGGAAAGGACTCAACCGAGGCAATATCAAGTCCAGAATCTAATGAACCATGACTTTCTTCTGATGGTTGTCTGACAAGGTCGTTCCCATCCGGGTTTTGCAAATAGGAATAATCCAATCCAGAAGGCATGCGGAGAAGCCCAACTCCCATAGCTAGGTCAAATGCATTACTGTAACATTGATTATGTAAATATCAAAAATTATTAAATTGAAAGTAGATTACTTTATTATATTGTAATAACTCAGTGCTTCTTTGGGTTCACATGACATCCAATCACTTTTAAATCCCATTAGAAAGATGTTTGGACGCATTTTGCCTAAACCACTCAACTGCCAGGAATTTTATAATTAAATTTTGACCAAAATAAAATGCACAATAATTTTACCTGAAGAAGGTTGTGTGCTCCAATTTCCATTTCTTCGCAGGCCAATATATTATAAAATGATTTTATTTTTCGGTCTTTAAACCAACTGTAAGTATCTCGAACATATTCTTTTCTTGTTTTGTAGTCAAGTGGAAGCTGGAAGAAATAACTTTATCAATAAGAATAGCGTTGATTGTAGTTTTCAATACCTTGACGACTTGTCCACAGATCATAAGACCAGTGCTTTTGGTAATGCAGTTGGTTAAATCTATTAGGTTTGGCCTCGAAGACGGATTTCCTGTTAATACCAATATTTGAGGTCGATAATTTTTAACGTGTTCTTCAACTTCATTTAATTTTTGAAGCGATATTAAAGCTCTGCGGTAAGCTTCTGCTTGGGCAGAAGATCCCCAGTTTACTTCTGGTTGTTTAAAGCTTAGGTAAATGTACAAAAGAAAGCAAATGAAAATGGTAACTATTGCGGTGATCCAATCCATGAAAAAAGTTACTACAAGACAGAGAAGTGCTCCTAAAGCACTAACCCATTTGTTCCAATATTGAAAACTTGGCCTGAAACCTATAAAAGATATATTTGTGTAAAACAAAGATAAAAATTTTCTATGGTTTTCATACTTACCAGGAGAGTTTGCAACTGCTGCGTGAAAACAAGCAAAATTTATAAGGCAAAACGCAGCCATAAAGAAATTAGACATAATTCCAGCAATTGCATTTAGATCGCCAATAAGAATTACACCAAGAGCTACCAAAAATGTGATTCCATAACTTCTAATAGGTTCATCGCTTTTGCCATAACCTTTGGCAAAGATATGAATCCCAGGATATATTTTATCTCTACATAATGCCTGAAATACTCTAGGCGCGCCAACTAAACAGGCAAGAGCAGAACTTATTGTTGCAGCAAAATTTCCAGCGTAAATTATCCATTTTTCACCAGAAACAACTTCTAACATCTGTTATTTACAACAATTTTGTTTAAGTGGGTTTCACTCAGATTTTAAAACATTGAAAAGACTTACCATAAAAGAATTGTGCAGCCCCTCAGAACAAATAGTACCATTAAAACAATTAGTGTAATTATCATAGACTATATCATCTATATTTCCAGTAGCATCTCTAATTATGCACCCACCAGCAATGGCAGCAAAAAGAAGGTACGTAGAAGTTGAAATAAAAATAGCCCACAGTGTTCCTTTTGGTATGGCTCTTTGGGGATCCTTCAAAGGTTATTTAAAATTAAAAATCAGATAAAAATTTTAAAAATTGTTTACTTTTAACTCTCCAGAGACATTAGCTCCTGCTAAGATGCCAGTTGCAGAAGGAAAATAAACAGAGAAAATTGTAGCAAAATTTTGTTCTCTGTAATCAGGAAGTAAATTGTTAAGTGCAGTTTCAGCTAAAATAAAAAAACAAGAGTTAAAGTCTTTTGAAAATACTATAGTAATTTTTATAACCAACCACTCCAACCAGTAATTCCCATCACTTTTTTCTCATCTGAAACAGGCAAAAAACTACCAACAAATACATTTGCTATAGAAACTAGAAGTGTGATGAAAAGCAATGTGTTCAGTTTGTTGACCCATTCCATTCCAACAATGCAAATAACTGTGCACAAAACCACAACAACGGATCCAATAATTCTAGTGTCATTGATGTTTCCGTCAACAATTTGGACATCAAAATACTAATAGAAAAAATTAAAATCAATATTTAATATTTACAGACTTCATTGACACGTACTGCAAGAAGATTGTTCAAAGATTCACAAAATCCAACAATATTCATCGCAACTCCAACCATATTTGCAAATGCAAAAATAAGCCCAATTGCTCCTCCATATTCAGGCCCAAGACTTCTGGACAACATATAGTAAGTGCCACCTGTAATTTAAAATTAATTTTATTAAAAGGATTTAAAAAGGGCAACAAATTTGTTACGCACCTCCTTTGACTTCTCCATTAGTTGCTATGGCTGAAGTTGATAACGTTGTGATGGTAGTGATGACCGAAGAAAATAGAACGACAACAAATGCTTCAACTAATTAAAAGTCCTGTTATTTTAGAAATTTCATTGCGGAAACACAATGACTCACTGATCCCTCCTTGACCAACCAACCAAGACGTTCTCAGGAAAAGCATCGGACCCCATAAGTTCATTACATTCAGAATCTTAAAAAAAAAATTATTTTGCAATACATTTTGCGCAATCTCATTTTTGGAGATAATATTTCACTTGTAAATCAAAGTTCTAGTTAAAGACAAGTGGTTTTGCTTAAGTTACCAATTGAATGGCATAGGTGGGTTTACATCAGATGACATGATTGACTTTGCACAGGAATTGTTTTTTGACATTATTAGTTCAAAGGCGCAACCAAGGGAGGTTTAGTTATAAGCTGCAGTCAAATTGTTAAGTCAAAACACCCTCCTTCGCCTCTTAAACTTCTCGTTTAATCATTTCAGGTTGCGCCTCTGTATGACTTTTTTGCTTTATATTGATTTTCTTTTGATGGATAAAATATCAGAATTTTAACCACTTACCAGGACTCCTTGAATCCAACCAAATTTTTGGGCCTCCTCTTCTTCTTCTTTCTTTTCACTGCCTGGTACTGAACCATCCTTCGCAGGAATACTAACCTAAAAGTAAATTTTTCTCCAAAAATTAAATTTATTACAAGTTAATAAATAAAAATATTAGATTACCCTGTGATCTCCATGTCGCAATTCATCAAGTGATGGTCTTTCAATTTCAGAATCAATACGATATAAATCAATGTGGGGCAAAGCTTCTACAGAAAACCGCCTGAAGTTGCGTATACGATCCGCAATAGATATGCTGCATCGTTTATCAGTTGCGGGGTTTGTGTTCACTTGAAATCTACTCTGTCCACTGTCCATTTCAAATCACCTGTTTCAATTTCATATTTGCACTTTTATAGTTTTATGACTAGTTAGGACCGGTTACTTGAAAACAGGATGTAAACTTTTGGTGGATCAAACGAATTTGTCACAAAACAAAAGAGAAAAAAACATTCCTTTGGAATATATGTCATGGTTATTTGATATTGAAGAATAATTTCCTTCTATTATTTAATCTGCGACATGGGTTTTGTTGTGTCATATATACTTAATGTGTACCGTGGGAAGTTTCTACATGAAGTGTAAAAATAGGTTAAAATAAAATTTTTTTCTGTCACATATTCTTGCAGTTGTCTTTACGTCTAGTATTAATCAGGTATAAATTAAGTGTAAATTACTGAAATAAAATTAAATTTAAAAAATTCTGTAAATGTTGGTATGTAGACATATTAGCTATTCTTCTAGATATTTAATTATTGAAATCATTGTTACAATAGACCGCACTATAAAAACAATCACAAACTGAGTGAACATTGATTTATTGGGTCTAATTTGTTATGGCTTGACATTCTGGTTTAAAAAACACTCAATATTGGACTTGTTAATGAAAGTTGATTTAAACGGTTGATGAACTGGGTAGAGTACTTGAGTCCCTTCTCAATTTTTCATTCATAATCAAAGTCGGGCGCCCTCACTGGTTGTCACCATCCGTACTCCGGCAAAGCTGTAGGTAGGGGGTGGCTTTTGGAAGAAGGTCAAAAAGTTACGTATAAGTTATATCAATTAATTAATTCTAAAAACCTACAAATTACTTGGTCATTCTGAAGTTAGTTGTTAGCCTCTGTAAGCAAAGTTAACTTAATTGACTAACCTGAACGTCTTCCTCCAAGATAAAAGTCATTTTGAATATTTAGTAATTGTGAAAATAAATTGAGAGAGAGAGAAAAAAAAGAATCAAATTATTTCTATTTCCTATTGATCATAACTATTAGCTGACGTCATCATCAACTAATTATTATCGTTCTCTAACATTTATCAATGTTATGATTGATTAAAGATACGTGAGAGTTCAATAATCTTTCACAAATTTTATCACAAATGTGCTGCTGTTTTAGATAACAAAAGTCATTAACTTCTAAAAAGTGAAAATCAAGAAAAGTAGAACAAAGCCATAGTCTGCTAGCAGTGACATTGCCCAATCTCGGTTTACATTGCACACAATATCAAAGTTAGTGATTTGACCCTAACAAAGTCATTAACACTAACACGTTGAGCTTGTTACAGCCATTCACAAATAAGTCAACATTGACGAAATCACCAATTTTGTACCCACTTAATGAACTTCACGTGTTCATTCATTTTACAAGATACTGAGAATGAAAGTTGCAAATTTCACCTTTCTTGTTAACTCCTCTTGGGAGTTGACAAACGGCAATTTTTCACGTTATTACAACTCCAGTTATTTAGATTTTAATGCAACTGTTGAAGTAACAACTCGTTACTCAATTGTGGGTGACCATGAAGATGCACTTAAAATTGCACTGGAAGTCCTCCTAGTTGCTCTTCTAGCTTTTGTAATGCTGGCCATGGGATGTGATATTACTTGGACCGTAAGTTCTACAGTTTAATTTTATATTAAGCCAAAATATTAAAAAATCTTTAAACTTACAAACTTTTTTTAGGATTTGTGGACCCATCTTCGCCGTCCAATAGGGATATTAATAGGAATGGCTTCTCAATTTGGAGTTCTACCCCTCTGTGCATTCGGAATTGCCCGTATCATGAACGTAAAAAAACCACTATTGCTCAATCATAATGATAATAAAATATCTTAAATTTCTTAATTATATTTGCAGTTAACAGCTTATGAGTCTCTAAGTTTACTTATACTTTCGTGTTGCCCTGGAGGTGTAGTATCTAATCTTTTCACCATGTGGTGCAATGGAAATGTATCCCTAAGCATTTGCATGACAACTATGAGTACAGTGATGGCAATGGGGATGATGCCGTTAAATATTTTTATGTATATGCAAAGTTGGGATGGCGAAGAAGTTGTTGTACCTTTTGATAAATTAGCTACAACTTTGGTTACGATTTTTATACCAGTTTTAATTGGTGTAACTATTAAAACAAAGTGGCCTAAAGCGGCAACTTATGTTATCCGTGTAAGTATTACAATAAACGTTTTATTTAGCCAAATTTTATTCTCATTTTAATGTTCGTTTTTACTATTCGTATATAAGTTAGCGCAGCTGACACACGGGGCTATTCCATTACCCCAAAATTGTTTTCTCCACAGCGCTCAAAATAAACTTTCTATGAGACCTTATAATATACATTTTTTTTTACTGGTATTGACATATGAGTTTTTAATTTAATTAAACCCTTAGGTGAACAAAAAATGATTGCGCTAAAAATAATTCACTAAATTAATAACTGAAGAAAGTATGGACAGTTTTATAATTATAAAACGTGCAATAATAAATAATTTCATTTTCAAGTTTCATTTTTGAAGAAAGGTTTTTATTAATGTAATTTTCCGTATCTTCAGAGTGGAACTACAGCCGGTTTTCTTTCCATCATTGGTAGTATCATCATCCAGGCCCTTCTTATCCCAGGTCTATTTAACTGCGGTTGGAAATCCTACGTGGCTGCAATTCTTCTACCATTTTTCGGCTTTAATTTCGGATTTATTTGGTCTCGTGTCTTTCGCATGTCTTACAAAGACGCGCGTACCATTGCCATGGAAACTGGTTCCCAAAACGTTCCATTAGCATTGACGATCACTCTTCTTTCGTTCCCCTTTGAAAGGCAAAAAGAAATGGCACCGATCCCTATGCTGTTCGCAATATTCATTCACGTAGAGGCAATTACGGGTTGTTTATTTTATTATTGGTGGCGTAAAAGACACCCAGAACCACTTGAAGGAAGAGAAGCGGAAAAAGATATACAAGAAAAAATGTTAGATGAGATAAAAATTAACTCGACACCGAATGGGGTTATAGAAGGTGACGAAGATAAAGAGCTTAAGAAAATGATACCCTTATAATTATGTTTATAAAAAATTGTATATTTAAAAAAAAAAAATTTAAATATTGAAATAAAAGATATTTTTATTGTGCAACATGTTATGGTCAATCACTCTAAAACATTTTTTCTTCTACATTTAACTTTAGAAATAAAATATCGCGTAATGAAGAATGTATGCACTGTGCTCAAAGTTAATATCCCCGCGCGGTCGCGCGATGGGAAACTTTTCTCACGCGGGGCAGTTCCCATGTAATTTCAAGAATACAGATCAATTACGATAACCATATTTTTCATAGCAAGTATGAATGTTGTCATGTTTCTCAGAGTACAATGTAGTCTTGAGAGAAGAAAATGTTCAGAGGTGTATCTGCACACCTACAAAGCAGGCCAGTAGCCAAAGGGAGGTAGGGGAGCCTGATCCCCCTAAAACTTCTGTGGCTCCCCCCCGAAATATTTCAACAGTTTTGAGCTGGCTACGGGCCTGTTACAAATGTGTGGATCTACTGTCCAAATATGCTGTACGCATACCAAAGGTGTTACTTATAAAAGTGTACCTCACGGTGTTTGCCAATCGAGAATGAAATTACTGGAGTTTGTTTACACATTTCTGTGCTCCCAATGGCTCTCAGTTATTAAAATTTTTGAGGAAAAAAATTTCACCCAGACACGATCCCATACTCCTGTATTTCCCTCTACACTCCCTTCTCTATCTTTACCATTGCTGTGCTAATTCAAGTTGACTAATGCTAACTATTGCCTACAAAACCGCTGTGTACCAAAAATTAAGGCTTAAGAAATGATTCATTTTGTTTTCATCTATTTAGGAAATTAGCATTTGTTCATGGGACATTTTCTGTTGCGGTTAAGTGCAAGTAGTAGAAGGTGTGCTTACTCCCTTACCACCTTTGCTCACCCTTTATACACCAGTTTAGTTATAAAGTCTGGGGGGGGGGGTGAGTTTAAGAACCCCTTAACATGTTTTAACACCTCAACATTGTTTCTACAGCTGTTGGGTGTATTTATCCATTGATACATAGATCTGTCCAACTGCACCGTTTGATAGTGTTCATGCTTTTAGGAGATAAGCGATACTCTTTCTCATGTTTGCACACTCTTTACACCAGCAAAGGTCAATGTTGTATTTGGAATTACCCAAGGTGTACGGGCACCGTTCAACGACTTTCAGTTTTTTTTGTGCACCGTTTGTTTCATCAGCTAAAACATTTCACAACTAAAACCAAAATAAACCAGGAAGCAATTAACTTTTGGATTGATGTTCAAACTGGTTGAAAACAAAGAAAAAACGCATCTCTCACACCTGACCTTTTAATTTCCAACTGGTATTTCTCTTACAACGCTGTTTTTCTATCGTTTATTTTTATCCAACACGCAACGGAGGTCACGTCTCCAAAGCAAGTAATAATTTGATTCTTTTGGAGGAAAGAAACGTTTATTTATACTGTAAATTCATTTGGCAAATGAGATGAACAGCAACACGAGCACCGAAGAAACAATCTATTTCTCTATTGTTGGCGAACATGAAGATAATCTTAAAATAGCATTAGAAGTACTTCTTTCAGCGCTTTTAGCTTTTATAATGATGGCTATGGGGTGCGATACAACGTGGAGTGTATGCTTTATAAATATAATCTATTTACCACAATTTAATTTTGCAATTTATTTCAGACTCTGTGGGCTTACCTGAGGCGCCCTGTAGGCGTTTTAATTGGAATGGCTTCTCAATTCTGTGTTCTTCCTCTTTGTGCTTTCGGCATTGCTCGATGTATAAAAGTAAGTACCGTAATCAATTAGATTAGTGAAAAGTAGCCCTTTTCGTATTGCGAAAATTATTTGGGCAAAAAAGTTGTAAAATTTACAAAATTGTGTTGATTACCATTCCGGAAATTCATTTTTCTCAATGCTAATAATTTTAGTGTTCAGTTGCAATTGGGAAGATACAATGCAGGAAAGACTAGCGGGTAGCCTTTTCTCTTTAAAGGGACACTCAACCCCTAAGACAAGTTGGGTTTAAATAAAAGATTGAAATAGTCTAAACATGTACGAAATACTTAAATTTCTTAATTTTGAACCGTAATTTAGTTTAAAATGAAAACATTTCATCACGTGATGTAAACCAACCA
>JAQGAS010001754.1:0-15570 GCA_034686365.1 Pachymerium ferrugineum
CAAATAGGGACAGCGATTTTAGACCAGTTTGGGTATGTCTGTAAACCTTTTCCTACCTATTTTGCTAACTGTGTACTTATATCAAAGTTTGTAAACTTTTTATATTTCAGCTTATCAACATTTGATAAGAACTATTTTTGGAGTGTAACATTATTTTATTCTACTATAAACCTTTGGTAAACACCCGGGGGAAGGGGGGGGAGGGGGTTTATCCGTTTTTTGAATTATACCCTGACGGTTTTAAGTTACATCTAGTGGGTGTAAATGAGCACGTTTAGATTCTAAATCATCCCACATAAAAGATGACAGGTATTTTACCTATGGATTTTTTAAGAAAAAATGAGCGAATGTAATAACAGGGATTTATGTCGTATTTCACGTTCTTACTCAATTTAAGCTGGTTTAAGCATGATTTATATTTTGTTGATCTATTTTTATTTCAATAGAAATTAGTAACATCAATTTTTCTTTCCATTCAGATGTGGTTGTTAAAACCACCACCCACGGCGCTGTAGCGTAAAAAAAATACCCAAATGTCATAATGGCCGTCATTTTTTCACCTCAAGGAATTTCTTATAAATACAAGCTTCTCAACAAGAGAGTCTATTCAACGAGGCGCAAATTTCGCTCCCAAGTGTTCAAGTTGATCAAAAAAAAGGTAATAATTCTTTTCTCTAATTTTTAATTTAATAGAAGCTGACTAAAGCTACAATTTTAACTAATTTTTCGCTTAAATTTTGGGCTGTTTTATGTTGAAAGCTATGGTAAATTTTAGTTTCTATTAATTCATCTCCATTGAATGCAGCTGATTTCTATCCCAAACTCGTTTAAAACACAAATGACTAAGTTGCACCAATTTGCGTTTTAAAGAGCTGCTGTCTTTATTTTTCTTATCAAAAACATTAAAGACTTACTCAAAAGACATCATTTCTTCTTTCTAGACTTCTTCTAATCATAAATTTGACTACGTCTTTGTAGAAGTTTGTTCGCGTTGTGGTCAAACTTGATCGCCTCTCACTTCCATTATCGGCCAATAGAATAAACATGAGAGGAGAATCAAAAAATTTTCGGGTATTTTCAGTAATTTTCAATCACTTTTTCTGCTGATTAGATTTCGTGTAAGAATTTTTTTAGGGCTTCTACTTTATATTCATTTCGATTCCCTGTACTGTGACACGTTGATAGACAAATTCAGTTTAAATTAAAACTGAATTTTGCGATCAACGTGTCACTGTAATTAATTGGTAATGGAGATGAATCACTCGATTAGTTGATGTCAATTTGAGTTTGACGTAGAATTCTTGTATTGGTAGCTTCATTCTGTCTCCCATCCATGCAACTTGAGGAATGTTCAGTTTATAAAGTTTTTTCAATTCTTCTTTTTCTATTTTTTTTTCCTTTTTTCATCTTTTTCCTCTTCATTTTCCTTTGTTTCTTTTACCTGATAATACTAAAATCAGATCAGATTTATGTGTTTAAAGCATACCTTGAGTAACTTCGGTTCGGCATCTTTCTTTACAACTAATTTGACCCCCATCTCACGTGTGAAACTTATTACGGTACGCATGAATCTTAGAAATAAAAGGTAAGAAATTTTTTTTTTTTCACTGCTTGAATATTCTAATTGCTAATATCAAATTTATGTATTTAAATGTTTAATTGCACTTACCCAGTTCAGTAGCTCAGAATACGCTCTTATTTCAGTAAATAAGAGCATATTTATTCACGTATTTATTCACTTCAGCAGCTTTGGTGAACTGCTCCGGACCGGAAAACTACAAAAAAACTCTGTTAATGTGGGTGTTATATTTTTCATTGGCTCAATATCTGTTGAGACGACTGTTTGTATAGTGACAACCTACTTCAAAGATATGGACATGATTGTATTTTTTTTATCTTAAAAAATTTCCAATGTCCTATAAAATTTTAAACCGAATATAGTAACGAAAAATATGTGTTTTTGTACTTGTTATTATTGTTCGCCTTGTGGTTAAATCTTGCTGGATATAAAATAACAAACAAAACTTGCCCTGTAAACCACGGGTAACTTGTAGTTGTTTGGAGCAATCCATCTTAAACGTTTAATTAACTGATAACAAAACTGTAACTTTCTTATCATCACCAAAAGAATACAGGTCGAACCTCTTTAATACGAACTCGAAGAGTCCCATGACTTTTGCCTCTTGTATCGAGAGTTCTTATGATCGATATAGTGAATTAATTTGTTATATCCTAATTAATTAAAATTTTTTTGTTAATTTGATAAAATATATTCATAAGCAGTTTTTGAGCACCATACAGTAGATTTAAATTGTTTGTACGTAGAGTGACCAGACGCTCCGTTTTTGAGTAAAAACCTACCGAAATCGAGCAAAATATTGATTATAACATCGCTTGAAAATCGACTAAATAAATCAATTTTCATTATCGATACAATATAAAATTTCCTTTACGAGGCTTTGCAGTTGCCATTTTTCTGCGGAAATGGGTCTAATATCCAGAAATCAGCCACTTCCGGTCGCAGTAAATGTTCTTTTTAACTAATAATTTTTATTAACGAAATTCGCTTTATCGAGAGATTTTTAACATGGCGTATATGGGACTCCAACCAAATTTTTAAAAATTCGTATTACCAAAAAATTCGTCTTAACAGTGTTTGTATTAAAGAAGTTCGACCTGTATTTGATATGAATCAATATTCATTTCAAAAATTGACTCATCTGCAGATTTCATCAGTAAATTTAAGTTTTTTAAACCTCATTTTTATCTCTAAACTATGACGTTTGGATTAATTAAAGTGTGTGTGTGGTATTAAGTTACATCAATAAGAACAGCGAAATGTGAGTCGCTATACTAGTTAAATCGAGGTTATCAGAATTGAAATTTAATTCTGTTTTCTCGTCAACTATAACTGCAACAATGTTGGTAGTTGATGCAACACTCGGATATCCAGTTTGCGACACGATTATCAGTTGGTTAAAAATGTTAAATTGTTAATTTTAAGTAATGTTCTTACAAGAAAGGGATTGTCGTCTTTCCTTACTTTTACTAATCTGCTTCAATATACTCGATTGTATTTAAATATTGAATAAATCTTACCTACCTCGCGTCCTTGTGAACTGCAAGTGACACTCTAAACGTTTGTTACTATGGATCTTTTCTATTTCAGTTTATCAATATTTGATAAGATAACTTTTTTTGTAGGGTCACACTTGTAAGATACGGCATAGTTTTGTTTTAATTTTAATAATTTCCAAACTCCTGTAAAATTTTATAATAATAACGAGTTTGGGTTTTTGGACTTTTGAAGTAAAAAAAAGTTTTAACTGTAAATAAATATTGGGCATAGATTTACCCCTTTATCAATTACAATCTGCTTCGTTATTATATTACAGGCAAAAGATATAGTTTTAAATCTTTTTTGTGTCATACGTTGTGTGTTCGTATAGCTAATGAACTAATGTAATTCTACAAACAATATTTGAAGAGATAACGGAAATTCTTACCGGGTTTAAAAATAATTCTAAACTTCAATCAGCTAAGCACAAGAATTGAAATTTACAAATTGAGGAATAAAAAGTTACTTGAAAAAATTTTACATTTTAAGTTTCTTAGCGACAATCATATGAGACTTTTTGAGATTAGCAAGAAATAAAAACCAGAGGAAGGAAAAGGCATTTCCATCCGGTTTTCCATGTCAAAACCTGATAGTTGATAATATATGAAGGTTACAAGCATGGAATAAGTGAACACTAACAATTTTTTTTTACACGTTGGATGTTACATAACAGTAATCAAAAACTTTCAATTTAAGTTGAAAATAGGTTTGGGTACGAAAGTGTGCCATTAAGAACATTGAACTAAATAATCCAAATATGTACGTAGTGTATTTTATTTCAATGGGTTGTATTTCATTCGTTAATAAATTTTTAATTAATAGCAAGATAATAAACTATAGCAGAAATTTCCATTCACACGTTGATCAGTAATGAGAGTTTTCCTTTTTAACAACTGGCCATGAAAACTTCAATTCATTTGAGTTTATCAATGTTTGATAAGATAACTGTTTCTACATCTGTTTTTATCTTAATAAATTTACAAAGCGCTATAAAATTTGATAATTACGACAAATTGTGGGTTTTGGACGTGTTCAGTCTAAAAAATCTTAATTGTAAGATACGGCATACAGAGTCACTCTTTTTAACTTTCGTGGCCTTCCAAGGTCAAGGAAGTTTATAAAATTGGTCCCCGGCAGCGAGCACGCGGTTCAGTCATCAGCTGCAATTGTCCTTGACGTCATTTGCGAGTAGTCCAAAATGTTGCGCTGTACAGCCGTTCGCTGTGCGGTGTATGAAACGCGGTCAGAGTCAGGTCATCTATTTATTTCTTATCACCCGGTTTGAGTTGGCCTTGGGCAAGTTGTAGAAATGAGGGGAGAAGGAAACCCTGAGAAACGATTGACACAAATAGAGGAGTCACATTTTCAACTTGTTAAAAAAATTGCATTAAACTAAAGTAGATACTTTAAGTAAATACTTTTTAAAATCCTATTCATATTTATGTGATATTGTCACAAAAGTTATCCAAGTTATAAATCTACTTGTTTCAATTACAACTTACTCCATTTTTGCAAAAAGTGTAACTTTACATCTTTTTAGAATGTAAACCAAACACGAAAGAAAGACTCAGGACGAATTTATTCCTGTCATTTTTATTTTACTGGGCATGAGAACTTAAAACTTTTACCGTGACAAATAGCGTCAAAAAAGCAACTGGTGGCAGACTAAGAAATTCATATTTGAAAATCTACAAAGCGATGAATATAATCAACTGCTAGTCCGAGTCTTTCAAGACTATTAATGTTTTCATACCCTTAGCTTTACACCCCTTAAAAAAATAATGAAAGTAAAAAGGTTTTTTTTTTTTTTTTACATTTTGTATACTCATTTATTCCAATTGATGTTTTGCGAGCTAAGCACTGAATGGGTTGAAATTTGAAACATGTAAAATTTTACCTTGTGAATGTAAATTAACGAGTCTAAACCAACACGAAAAAAATGGCAGGTTTGTACAGTTGCATTTTTTAAAAATGAAATCAAGAGGGTAGGATTTAAGTCTTAGTTCATGTTCGCACTTCCTATCTCCACACGGGGCCTCCAGTGTTTTTTTTTTTTTTAGAAGGTGACTTCGCTTCCTTGTAGAATAACAAATTAAGGGAACATTTTTCTGGACAATTGGAGAAATGATCAATCATAAAGGACAATAATTTCTAATGAAATTTATAGATACTTTTTAGTTTAATAAAAATTAGTAAAACTGGTTTAACAGTAATTAGTAAAATCAATTTTCGTTGTTTTTCAGATGTAGTTGCTAAAGCCGCCAGCCGACTGCGCTAAAACATACGAAACGTACCCGGATGATGGCTGTCTTGTTTTGGTCACAAGAAGTTTTTGAATAATCTAGGCTTGATAACAGGAAAATGTGTCCGACGAGACGATATTTCGGTTCCCAAATTACCAAGTCGACCAAAGGTAACGTAAAAATTTATTATAATAAAAACCGACTAAAGCTAAAATTATAACAAAGTGTTTAACTTATGAATTGACAAGAGTAAAGCGTAAATCTCCGTTTAAACAAATATTTCTCCCTAATAGCAATAGGCCTAGTAATCGTAACAGTGAAAGATTGAGAAATTAAGAAATACACGAGCTCATAGATGAATGGACTGATACTTAAACACAAAAATGTTTTAAAGTCTCAAAACTAAAGTAAACTGTGAGGAATACACTTGAAATAAGAAAGTAAACTTTGCAAGGTTTAGAATCTGAACGAGTTAATTCTATCCCAAACTAATACGATTAGATAAAGTTGTAAAAACAAATAGAGTTGAAAATTAAATATTCGTCTTGAGATCTGTTAGGATTTCAATCTTGTGACTTTCACAACTTGGCAACCAGCAGATAAGTAAAAATGGACTAGTGCAAATATCAACTACATGTATGATGTATGATTTAGTAGTGCACAAACTGTAAGAAGCAATAACTTTGAGTAATTTTTATTTGTACAATTTTCTAATTCTAAAAAGTAAAGGGATGGAAACAGAAGCTTAAGTACAACTTTAGTTATTTAAAAAAACGAATAGTATTTTATACATATACATTGATTTGAATCTTGTTTAAATTATACACAAATTATACTACACTCTTAGAAATAAAGGTAGAAGAATGTCTGTGAATAGGGACAAATGGATAAAAAGGTCTAAAAATAGCATAGGTTTCAAGATTAGCTTGTGGTTTATTTGGATCAAACCATCTTAAACATTTAAATGATTGATAAGAAAACAATTATATAACCACCACAAAGGGAATATTTAATATCCACATTGGAAACAATATTAAGAACGGAATGGTTGCTGCCACTCTATTCTGCTGCAAGTCGTAACACCTTTAAGCCCCAAATGTGCACTGCATGCTCAACTCAACCACAAAGGTTAGTTTAGGTTTGTTAAGTTAGGTTAGGTAGCATTACCACTGGCAGCAGCATAATGTTTGTAATTAGTGCCAGTAGTAACGCGCTACTGCAAGCAGCAGCCGCTTGGATGGGGCTAGTGGTTAAATTTTGCTTACGTATTACACAAAATTGGTTATGTAAACCAAAGTTAACTTGTAGTTGTTTGTGTTTGGAGCAACCCATCTTAAAACGTTTAATTCACTGATAACAAAACTGAAACTTTCTTATCAATACCAAAAGAATATTTGACAGACACATTGGAATCAATACTTATTTCAAAAATTGACTCCTCTGATGAACGTATCATTAAATGTAAGTTTTTCAAACTCATTTTTTTCTCTGAACAGTACTGTAAAGTTTCTATACAATTTTGAACATCTTTGTCATACTTGTAAACTCGAATGATTAAGGTATTTAAACATTTAACAATAACATTTCTTAAAATGACATTAACATCCTCTATTAAAATAACTCCGTTTAGAGAATATGGACAGTCCAGTATTATCTTTGGAACTGGCAGGAGCAAAACCTCCTCCAAAATCTCTCTTCGAACACAAGTTACAGAGTTCCATTTAAAGTTTATAGTTAAGCATTCAAGATTCCGAAATGAGTTGAAATTTTTCCAAAACCCACAATCGTAATTTATTCCGGGATCAAGATGAAAATCAATTTGTGTAATAGTGTGAAAGCCTTGCCAGGAAGAACTGACCCTTAATTCAACCAATGCATCATAGTTGCATTGCAAATAAGAGATTTCAGATATTTTACTCATAAAAGCAGAACTTATCACTGGGTCACTGTACAGAGTAACACTTTTGCATGGATAAAAATTTTTTATTGCTGGACCTGTTAATTCTACGTGGGACAGGTATACATTCTCCCAACGATTATTGGAGAAAAGTTCATCCATCGATATTTGGCAGTTTTCCAATTCTAAATGTTTCACATTTTTGCAGTGAGACAAAATTTTAGTAAGTTCTGGGCTGTCAATAGATTTACTTAATTGCAAAGACTGTATCTGACCCTTGTCTAACAAATTGCATAAGTCTTTTAACACTGGCAAATCCCGGAATACGCGACACTTAATCTCTTTCTTTTCCGGCCATTTATCCTCTTTTTTCAAAAAATAGATTACACCATCATGCAAAATATTAAAGATGTGTACTTTTGCTGAAATTTGCGGTAGTATTTCAAAACATTTGTTAATGTCTTTTCCACTACTAAACAGATACCAATGAAAACGTTGACACTTGATTTGTTTTAACCCTTCAATAGCTTTATTAACAAAGCCATCCAAATGAATATTGGGAAGTTCAGTGTATGTTGGTAAATTTATTAAGTTGTTCCAATTTATGTGTATATCCTGCAAAAGTCCGCTTTCCACTCCGAGTGTGACCAATCTTTTGAAAATATGCGGTGGACAAGTGGAGCTTCCGTAACCATCCATTTGTGATGGCAAATTAGGAATTAGAGCAGTTTCGACTTGTTCCAAGTTTTCACATTCCATTAATATCGTGCCTAGACCATAGTGACCATCACAAAATAGGTCGTTGTATTTACAAGACATTGAAAAATAATGAGAATTTTTTTCTTTCATCAAGCCAATTAAAAATGGTGTCACCATTGACATAATTCCATAGTAGTGAACATCTATAATTAACTTTTGTTCTATAAATTTAGAAAAGACAAAATTATTGCGAAGAAATTCTTGGTGTATGTAATAAGCAGCCATAAACTCCAAAACGGTTCGATGATAAATCTGGTAGTAGTTTGTCGAACTTATGTTACTTAATTTTTTACGAATAATCACCAAACCCAATTGGTGAATATTTTTAATCAATTCATCCTCATCGAATTCCAATTGATTTCCATCCCAAACTCGTTTAAAACACAAATATCCAAATTCATGCATTTTGAGTTTAAATGAGCCATTTTCACTATTTTTTTCATCAAAAACATTAAAAGATTTACTTAAAAATACATTTCGTCTTTCTTGGCTTCTTCTAATCATAAAATTGACCACGTCTTTGTAGAAGTTGGTTCTTGTTGTGGGTGGTCCAACTTGATCCCCTCTCACTACCATATCGGCCAATAAAATTAACATGAGAGGAGAATCGAAAAATTCTCGAGAAGTTTCAGTTAAATTTTCCAAATACTCAATTACTGTGTCTACTGATTCAGTTTCGTGTAAGAATTTTTTAAGAAATTCAACTTTGTCTTCATTTTGAATTCCCACTACTGTAATACGTAGATCGAAAAATTCAGGTTTAATTGGTAAACCTCTAAATAATGCTCTGATTTTGTCAGGCTCTAAATTGAATTCTCCGCTACGACAAGTGACGACAACTGTCATTTGCTTCATTTCTTTTTTGTAGAGAATTTCCAATATTTTGTCGATATCATTTGATGCAACTTCATCCAATCCATCCAAAATGAGTAAAATCTTTTCCTCTTCTTTTTCTATCTCTCTAAGTACTTCTTCTGGTTTCTCAAATCCAGAAATCCCAACTAAATCTACAATAGCATCGATGACTGATTTGTCTCGTAATTCTCTTATCGATATTAAAAAGACTAACTTAAATCGCCGAATGTAATCTTCATTAACAGCCCAATCGTATGCAATTTTCGTAGCCAAAGTTGTTTTTCCATAACCTGGTAAACCCTCGACCAGAATTCTTTTGGTTTCAATTTCCTTAAAGATTTCATAGTGGTGAATCTCCCTGTCAGATGAGGTCAATTTAAGTTTGACATAGAATTCTTGTATGGGTAACTTCATTCTGTCTCCCATCGAAGCTACTTGAGGAATATTCAGCTGTTTATAAAGTTCTTTCAATTTGTTCTGCATTAAATTTTCTTCGTCTTCTTTTGTTTCTTCTACTTTAAAAATACTTAAAATCAGTTTTACTTTTAAAATGTCGAGTAAACATACCTTCATTATCGTCGGTTTGACATTTTCGTGTACACAAATTTGACCCCATGTCAAGTATGAAACTGTGATCCTGGTTCCTTTCAGGAGCTTTCTGAACTGTAAGTCTGTTACTAAGTAATTTTCTATTACTGTTTATCAGTATATGATAAGATAACTTTTTATAGGCTCCCTCGTAAGATACAATCATTATTTTATTTAATCTTAATTCGAGTGCTATAAATTGTAAATTTTTCAAACATGTAATTATAAGGACTTTGTGTGTTTTGAATTTTTAACACAAATAAGATGGAAAACAGTGCGAATTTACATTTTTAAAGGAGAAAGTTATTATTCTCTTTTACGATTCAAATTCACTTCTTTTTCTATTTACAATATGACGGCGGGATCATGGGCGTAACTACTTAAGTAGAGAATTTTTCTTTTCGGGGGAAGGGGGCATGGCCATTCTGGGGCAGGGCACCCTGGTTCCCCCCTAGTTATGCCTAAGAGCGAGATAAATGTACGTTTACTTATAAAGTTCTTTTAATTTATACTGCAATAACATTTTTACATGAAAATACTAAATTAGTCACACATATTAAAACGAATGACACTAATAGTAGTTTGTCCCCTTTCATCAGAGCAAAGGCCTTATCTATTTGTTTAACACAAACACATCAGATTATATATAAAATGGTTTAAAAATGCACTAACTGTAATCTGTAATATGTTCACTGGTATCAAATTGTTAATTGATAACGAGATAAAATACTGAACTGTTTTACATCTTAAAAATTTGAAGTTTTCAAAAAACTGCATTGTCACTATAGTTGAGTTAAATCTGTTCATTAACTATTCTGCTTAAAGTCACACCTAGAATAAATATGAAAAGTTGTAAATTGGAATATAGGTTTAAATTGTGTATAAAATATGCTCTATAAACCAAGGTTTGCCAGTAGTTTGTGGGGCAACTCAAGAAAAAAAATTTTGCAAGTAATTGGCCGCTTTTTTTTTTACAAAATTTTTGCAAAATATTTGACAATTTCCAAAAATTTATAAAATTTTGCAAATTTTTTGTAAAAAAAAAGCGGCCAATTACTTGCAAAATTTTTTTGCAAAATTTTTGCAAATTTTTTTACTTGGGTCCATATGTAAATGGTTTAACTAACTGATAACAAATTAGTATAGTAACACTCTTTACACAGTCGGTTTCAAAGAAGTGACATTTGTTATCCAAATTAGAAAAACTGTAGCGTATACTTTTAAATGAAGGAATATTTAATATCCACGTTGGAAACAGTTTTAATTTCAAAAACTGACACATCTCCATCATGCGTCACTAAGTTTAATTTAATATTTTTAAGCTTATTTCTTTTTCCGAGCAGTATTGTATAACGTGAATTTGTTTTAATATACACATCTTTATAACCTTTTTATCCACAAAAAATTTTAGCCATCAATGCCTTGGTAGTTATCCCACATGAACCAAAAACCAATATCTTCTAAACTAACATTAGTTTTTTCATTGTCTATATATTTTAGAATATCATTTTTCTTAAGTTTACACGAAAGGTATGTGAATGATAAATACTAACTGATATTTTGCTTAGTGGTGGACAGACTATCAGATGCTAACTATAACTACAACAACCAATAACTTTGAGTAATTTTTTATTTGAGCAATTTTATCAATTCTGAAGAATGGAAATATAAGATTAACTACAACTTTAATTATTTACACCTGAATATACGTAGATTTCAAACTGTTTTTGGTTATATACACCCGAATACACTTTCTGCAGATTTCAAACCGTTTAAAATCTGGTTAAAATTGTATACAAAATATGCTGTATAAATCAAGGTTAGCTGGTAACTTGTTTGGAGAAAATCATTTTAAACGTTTAACTAATTGATAACAAAACTGTAACCCATTCATCTTCAAAGGAATATTTGATACCCATATTGGAAACAATATCAATTTCAAAAATCGACTCATCTGCATTTTTTGTCAATAAATTTAAGTTTTTTAAACTCATTTTTTTCTCAGAAGAGTATTGCAGAATTTCTATGAATTTCAGAACATCACATTTCTTAAGTTTATACATATAACAGCGAATGATTAACGTATTTAAACATTTAAAAATTACATTTTTTAAAATGGCGCTCACATCAACAATAAATGAAGACGAAAATAACCCGTCTTCAGAATATACACAGTTCAGTATTATCTTGGGAATTGTCAGGAGCAAAACCTCCTCCAAAATACTTCTTCGAACAGAATTTACCATATTGCAAAAATATATAGTTAAGCATTCAAGATTACGAAATGAGTTGAAACTTTTCCAAAACCCACAATTGTAATCGCTAAGTGAACGTAAAGGTAAATTAATTTGTCTAACAGTCTGAAAGCCTTGCCAATAGGAACAAGCCATTAATTTAACCAACATATGATAATCGCATTCCAAATTAGAGATCTCTGATATTTTACTTGTAAAATCACAGCTTGAAAACTTGGAGAATGTAACACTTTTGCACGCATAAAAATCTTTGACTGGACCTGTTAATTCAATGTCATACAGTTTTATACTCTCCCATTGATTATCGAGGAAAAGTGTATCCATTGATATATGCGACTTACTACTATTGCCTACCAATTTTAAATGTTTCACATTTTTGCAGTGAGACAAAATTTTAATAAGCTTAGGGCTTTCAAAAACTTCAGTTAATTCTAACGAATTTACTTGACAATTGTCTAATAAATTACACATTTCTTCAACTGCACCAATATAAGGGAGGTGAATGTGAATCGTAATCTCCATATTTTCTGGCCATTTATCCGCTTGTTTCAAAAAATAGATTACATCACTATGCCAAATACGAAAGATATGTAGCCTACTCTTGCTGACATTTGCGGTAGAAGTGCAAAACATTTGTTGATGTCTTTTTCATTACAGAAAGGGAACCAGTGAAAACGTTGGCACTTGATTTGTTTTAACCCTTCAATAACTTGATTACTTCCATGTGATGTTCTATCAGTTACACGAACATTGGGAAGTTCAATATCCGTTGGTAATTTCATTTCGTCGTACCAATCGATATATATATATATCCTGTAATCGTCCGCTTTGCACTCCGAGTGTGACCAATCGTTTATATATATGCAATGAGTAAGTGAAGGCTGCTTTTTGATCTATTTTTAAAGGCAAATTTGGGATTAGAGCTCTTTCGAACTGTGATAAATTTTCACATTCCAGTAACATTCGTTCTACACCATCTTCATGATCTTGAAAAATATTGTTATATTTACTGGACATGAGAAGAAAATAATAAGAAGCCTTTTCTTTCATCAACCCAATTATAAATGGGGTAACCATTGATGTTCTTCCATGATAATAAAAATCTATAATTAACTTTTGTTCAATAACTTTAGGAAAGACCAAATTATTGTGAAGAAATTCTTGGTATATGTAATAAGCAGTCATAAACTCCAAAAAGGTTCGGTGGTAAATCTGGTAGTAGTTTATACATTTTACATTACTTAACTGTTTATGAACAGTCACCAAACCCAATTGATGAATTTTCTCTATTAATTCGCCTTCATTGAATTCCAATTGATTTCCTTCCCAAACTCGTTTAAAACACAAATGACCAAAACCATGCAATTGACATTTAAACGAGCCATTTTCTCTATTTTTTTCATCAAAAACGTTAATGGATTTACTTAAAAAGACATTTCTTTTTTCTTGGCTTCTTCTAATCATGAAATTCACAACGTCTTTGTAAAAGTTTGTCTTTGTTGTGGTTGACCCAAATTGGTTCCCTCTCACTACGATATCGGTTATTAAAATTAACATGATGAGAGGAGAATCAAACAATTCTTTAGTAGTTTCAGTTACATTTTTCAAATACTCAATCATTTTGTCAACTGATGCTGTTTCGTGTAAGAATTTTCTGAGGAAATCAGTTTTGTCTTCATTTTGGATTCCCAATATTGTGACACGCAGATCGCAAAATTCAGTTTTAATTGGTAAACCTCTGAATAAAGCTCTGCCTTCGCTGGGTTTTAATATGAATTCTCCACTTCGGCAAGTGACGACAACTGTCATTTGATTCATTTCTCGTTTATAAAGAATATTTAATGTTTTGTCTCTAAAATTCGGTGCAACTTCATCCAATCCATCCAGGATGAGTAAAATCTTATCCTCATCTTCCTCTATCTCTCTGAGTATTTCTTCTGGTTTATTGGATCCAGACATTTCAACTAAATCAACAATAGCATCGATGACTGATTTGTCTCGTAATTCTCTAATGAATAATAAAAATACAAAATTGAATCGTCGAGTGTATTCTTCGTTAATGGCCCAGTCGCATGCAATTTTAGTAGCCAAAGTTGTTTTTCCATAACCTGGTAAACCCTCGACCAGAATTCTTTTGGTTTTAGTTTCCTTAAAAATTTCATGGAGTTGAATCACTCGATCAGTTAATGTCAATTTGAGTTTGACGTAGAATTCTTGTATTGGTAACTCGATTCTGTCCTCCAGCCAAGCTACTTGAGGAATGTTCAGTTGTTTATAAAATTCTCTCAATTTGTACTGCATTGATTTTTCTTTGTTTTTTTTTTTCTACTAGAAAATATTAAACTCAATTTTACATAATAAAAACTTGAGTAAAACTTACCTTGAACATTTCCGATTTCATTTTTTCTTTGAGAAAAATTTGACCCCATTTCAAATATGAACTGTGAACCGTTCCTCTTAGTTTACGATATTTGGCAATCGCATGCAATTTAAATGTTGTTTTTCCATAACCTGGCGGACATGACTTTTAAACATTTCCTAACGATGAATCACCAATTCTAAAAACGTCAACAGGCGTTTCTTACGGGGTACTTGTTTACAAAGTTCTTTCAATGTTTATGTAATTCATTTTACTTCAAATTCTTTTTGACAAATTTTTACGTACTGTTTTTATATTGCCATTACACCCGAATTTCTTCCGACTTATCTAAGAAAGAAAAATAAAGATATAAAATCTTTTACTAAATATACATCCATTGATTTAGAACTTTAAATAAAATGACACATTTCAACGCCAGTCAAAAGTTTACCTCGATAAATTGCCTTGTGCGTGTTTCAACCGGATGATATTTGTGTCCTTCAGACCAGCAAAGGGAAATACCACCGGGGCAAATCGACAAATCCACACAATTGTGCTAAGGAAACGAGTGTATTAAAAACAAAAATAGCTTTAAGCTGTGATAAATTTTCATAGTGGACAATGTTAATTTTTTACAAAATTTAAAAAATTTTTCAAGAATTTTTGCAAAATTTAACAAATTCAATATCAAATTATGTCTCTGGAAACCGCTGGCGATTTCTTTCGTAAGTTTATATAGAAGTTTGAATGATTAATCGATAAATTCAATAAAGACGATGTTTGGTTTAGAAGTGCATAAACTATCAGATGCTTTAAATTGAGTGTTTATAAAAAAAACTGTAACAGCCAATTACTTTGAGTAATTTTTTATTTGTACAATTTTATCATTTCTAAAGGATGGAAATATGAGCTTAACTACAACTTTAATTATTTACACCTGAATATACGTAGATTTCAAACTGTTTTAGTTGAGCATTTTGTAAATTACACATGTCTATTTCAATTTACACTAGTGTAAATTACTGATAAAACTTTAAATCAAGTTAAAACTGTATACAAAATATGTTACATGAATCAATTTGTTTGGAGATATTCATCTTAAACATTTAAATGATTTTGTAAGTGGCTGATCTGCTGCCGGCACGCCACTGGGAGTAAAGTAGGCTTTACTCTGAAGATTCTGGACAGTCCAGTGTTAACTTATGACGGGAAAAAAGGGACACCTTTGGTGAACTTCCCCGCATGACTTTCGCCTGAGGCGACGAGCGCGAATTTCCGTGTTTGGGTTGGCCAACCCTTCCCTCCCACTTGATTGCGAGGCCCTATTTAAGCCCCTGCATTGCGCTGCGTCCCCGTTAGTGTTGGGACGAATACCCAAGAGTAGTCGATACTTCGAGTACTCGATACTTTCTCATGAAATAGTCACGATACCGACTACTTTTCGATTACTTAGGCTGGTATCGATTACTATTGCCAGAATGGATGTTTCCACGTCA
>JAQGAS010001755.1:0-15554 GCA_034686365.1 Pachymerium ferrugineum
GTGATAAAAAATAATCAAAATGTGATCAAAAATATCAAATGCACTCAAAATGTTTTAAAAAAGATCAAATTGTGATCAAAAATGATCAAGTTTTTAAAAATAAGGAACAAAAATTCCAGTACGTGAATTCCAACTGTTGCGCATACTCCCTCGAAATAAACGGAATTTGATTAGGAGCCAAAGTCCTGGCCAGATGCAACGCTTGATCCCAATGCAACAAATCTCTCCGCATTTCCAAAGCAGCTATAGGATTCGTTGATTTCAAATACAAGTCCTGCGCTTGATTAAACTCTCCTATAAACATCGATATATGCCCTGCTATTAAATTTCTGTCTTCAATTGATGTGACGCTCTGAAGAGACCAAACCATTCCGACGTCACCGCAATGACGATAGACACGAATGGCTAATTCTAAGTCCAGATAATTCAAAGCTGCTTTAGCGAAATCTTCCCAACATTTTTTGTTATTTAAACTTTGACATATTGTCCATGATTCTTTAAACTTATGTAAGGCTATATTTCTTTGCAGTGCTCCCCGCAATTCATCCGCTTTGTATTCCTGAAGTTTCTCCTCTGAGTCGTGCGTTGTCAATGGCAAAGCAGAAAGTTTTCCGCTCTGTGTTTGACAGGTAAGTTCTCCATTGTATAGTAAAAGGGGGAATTGTCCGAATGGGAGTTTGGTTTCGCCAACATATTCGACTCTTGTTCCTTCAAGACAAAAATTAGTAAATTATCGCGTTGCAAGTTTTGCATCTGTTTGTACCTGATAATGTTTCTCTTGCGTAAACATACGTCATAACTTTTGAGTCATCGTATGCAACAAAAACGTCCTAGAAAAATCAAACCCGAGCGTGAAATAATTATTTTTAAAAGTTATTACGTTTTTGATACTTTATCTACTGGCCACGTCTCCCACAAAATCCCTTTAATTTTTGTTGGCATATTAGGAATGTCCACTGTTTGATCATTAGCCTATAAAAAATTATAAAATCTTTATTAATTAAAGTTTTATAAGTTTCGAAAATATTTACAGGATTATAAATGTAACCGTTATTTTGTTCGTCCACTATTGCTAAATGGGTTCCTGACATCTCAGGGAAAATACTTCTTATGCCAGCTGAATGCCGAAATTCATTCACAAATTGCCATTCTTCCAAATAAAAAAAATGAATGGATCCCATCTGAAATATAACGTTTGAAATATATGGAATTTAATTAATTAATGATTCTAAACATACATCAGTTCCATAAATGAGAAATTCTGACGTCATTGCATGACAAGAAATGCGCACGTCCGAGTTTTCTTTATCTGGAAATAATCTTGATTCTCTTTCTTCGGCTTCTCCACTCTCGCTTTCAATCTATTTAAAAAAATATTTCGATTTTTGCGTTTTGTATTAAATATTTTGCAAAGACCATATTTAATTGTATTTTCCCTTCGAATAAAACAGCCGCATAATCGCCATTCAATTTCATACTTTGAATAGACCCTAGATATTCCCGGTCACGCCAAACTTCAGGACCTTATAAAATGAAGTATAGTATCATATTTTAAAATATAAAAAGTAAAAAAAAAATTAATTTCAGACCTGTATCTCCAAATACATAAAACCAAGCTCTATTATTCATCCCAATAGCCAAATGATAGGGACCCAAAGCAACGAAACTCGGTTCAACTTCGACTGGAATAGTCATTGGTGGTTCTTGATCGACGTTATTGGCTATTGTAACTTCAAGTAAAGAGGTGAGATAAGCGATTCGTGTATTGCACGAATCTCCAAGTATGGGCAATTTGCTTAGGAATATGTGCACGTTCCCTGTTGTGGATGAAACGGCTAATAGTTGTCCATCTGGGCTCCAATCAAGGTTGTCTAATGCCCTTTCGTCATCTAGGTTTATAACGTTGTACATTTCACGAAGTTGACTTAGTTCGTGCACTTTAACACTGAGAAAATAAACTTATAAACTTATTCTATCAGACGCAGGGAGCAATTTTTTTTCATAAGTTTATAAGAGTATAATAAATATAGTCTAATTTTTAATACCAATTGTCGCCGCAAGATGCTGCTTTTCCTAACGGGAAAGAAACTGCAATGTGAGTTAATACATCATGGTGGTTTTTAGTTTGAAATAATTCCTAGTTAAAATTCACAACAAAAATTAATTTTGGGTAACATTGATAGATATAAATTTTTCAAACCTGTCCAATTTCTTTTACATGTGTCGATATAGAAACGAAATATCCTTGATTAAATCCTAATAAAATGTACCCATCACCGTACCATTTGTAATCAACCAAGTTTCCATATCTTGGTTGAAATGCGAGTTCTACAGGGTTATCTGGGTCTTTTATATTGAATAGAAATAAGGTCTTTTTTCCCAGAATCATGCTGACCTAAAATTAATAAAATAGAATATATAATTTGCGAAAAGAATTTTATTTTTCAAGTTATACTGTATTTTCTCCGAGAGATCTTTGATCTTGTTTCATTTCTGAAAATTGCATTTCACTAGGCTCTGCTCTTAAAGCTGCAACTTGAAGATTGTCACCTTCAACGTTACTTATTGTTAATGTTTTATCATCACTTCCAAGTGCTAGTAAGTTTTGCTGGTTCCATACTCCACAAGTGACTTTTTTACTGTGTTTACCAACTACAGGTATTTTTCTTTAATAGAAAAAAAAATGGCTTTTATTATATAATAATAATATGAAGAGAAGGTTTAACAAAAGTATATACCTAGAAGTTTGATGATTATAAACAAGTAAATTTCCTTTCGAAGTGCCAATAGCTAACATATTACTTGATCTGGACCAAGTTAGAATAGTTGGCGTGTCTCTAAGACCTGTATCTAATTGTGTTACACGTCCTGTATTATTATCCCATAGAAAGACAAATGGGGTTTTTTCATTGATCATTGCTAATGTGTCTCCATGTTTATCCCAATCAAGTCCAATACAGTTTCTATAAATAACAAAATAAAATCAATCAATAAAAGTCTTTAATATACATTAAGTTTTTTACCCCTGTAACTGGAATTGTTCCTTAATTTCTCCGTGTCTATCGAATATATTGACAGTCCCATTTGTCCTGAAATGAATGTTTTGTTTAATTTTATTTAGATTTTTTTTTAAAAATATTTCTTATACCCAGCAGTTGCAAAATAGTTGCCACTCGACCGCTGCCATTTAAAAATCACAGGTCCACTACCGTGGATTCTTTCACTGGCTGTGAAAACACGTTTCATATTTTAATTTACCTGTCTGATTACCGGTGTTTCCCTCACAGGCATTTTGTAAACAAAGAATGCCTAGCAACCACCTTTTACCACTACCTGAAATTTCGTTTCTTTATTGAAAACGTTTCTCGTCTTAGTGATTCCGGCTGGGAAAATGGCGGCATGTCGCCTACTGTGAAGCGAATTGCTTTTATTTTGTTTAGTGGTTATTTAATTCTCACTTGTTATACAGCTTATGTACTCATCAAGAGCAACTCTTCACTATCGAAAAAGAAAGCTGATAAACTTTGGTCTTTATCAGGTGCAAAATTTTATTTTTTGACCAATAATTTTTGTAGTTTTTTTAAATTTCTTGTGATTTTAGGTGATGAAGAATGGAATCCATGGGGAGAAGATCTAGAACACGAAAAAAAGTTAAAAATCTCCAATTCAGATTCGCATAAAATCAAATGGTGGAGTAATAAGACTCTAGATTTCGGGAAGGGTTTGTTTAAAAGTAATTTCTCTGCGGAAAATACTCATTATGTGGAGGTTTGGGCTAAATCAGCTGTTGGTAAGAATTGAGTTAAGTTGAAATTAAAGTGTTTATCTGAATTAATTTTATTTCCTTCCAGGTTTATATCTATGGGAGCACATTTTGGGAGGAAAAATTGAGAAGAAAATGAATGGAATTTGGAGTTATGGCTTCAAAAAATTCGATAACATTAAATTCAAGTAAAAGAAAAAATTTTATTGCTATGTTCCCTAAAAATTCATTTGAGTTTATCGAGAACATAACATTCATTTTTCAATTTTTAAAATACAATTTTTAACAAATTTATAAATTTTAGGTTTCGTACAGGTCCAGGAGTCATTCCAAGCAAAGTTCCATCATCAGTTCATTATCTTGTGCTGACACTAAACGGACGAGATGAAAATAAAATTTCCTTTGCTAAAATGTGGCTCGATTTTTTGCCACAGCTTCCGTCTTTACGCGGTGTAGCTGTTTTGTTACTAGGAGATGAAAAATGCCAAAATGATTGGATTCTTCCATACATGGCTGTAAATAAGGGGATTGTAAATGTAACGTTTCTTGTTTATGATAGTCCATTAGTGGATCATGAGAATTTTATACAATGGCCATTGGGTGTTGCCACGTAAGATTTTATTTTATCATTATTTTCACCATTGATTCGTATAAAAAAAATTTTTTTTTTTTGCTTTTTTTACATTAGGTATCGTAACTTTCCAAAAGTTGAATTAAAACCTTTAGAGCTAGACGAACCAAGACCGTTTGTTTGTAATTTCGTAGGAACTGTTTATAACAATTCGACACGTTCTAAAATATCTGCAGGGCTACGTGAGAGAGAATTGCACAAACAATGCATTATAAAAACTCGTGAAGAGTAAGTTTATATATTCAGTATAATTTGTGAGGTGTGTATCAATTTGTTGCTTCTTTAATGACACGAATCTTTTAAAGGGGTTAACTGTATTTTGATTCATCGATTGTCTATTGTTTCAATATCAGATTCTCTGATGATATTGGAAAAAAGATTCGAAAAGCTATTCAAGTATTGTATTAGACAATAATTAATTCAAAACACAGTTCTCGTATGATGGCAAGGAAATACTTTATATTGAAATACGTTGAGTTGGTTTTGTTACGATTCAATTATTTTTTTATAAATAATAATTAATAAACAAAATACAAAAAAAATTTAAAATACTTTTGTAGGCATTAGTTATTATTGTGAAAATATTTCCTAATTTATGAACTAGTTTGTTATCCAAAGTAATACATTTCAATGCATTATTGAACCCAGTACTCAGTGGCGCCCATACATCCAGTGGCAGCATTTCGTACTAAAAGCGCATTCCCAATTGAATTGAGTCGTGTGATTTCAGCGACCAATTAAATGGGCCAATGTTGTTATCCAAAGTAATACATTTCAATGCATTATTGTACCCAGTGCTCAGTGGCGCCCATACATCCAGTGGCAGCATTTCGCACTAAAAGCGCATTCCCGATTGAATTGAGTCATGTGATTTCAGCGACCAATTAAATGGGGCAATGTTGAGACACAATTTTTTTTTAATATGCAGTAAAATATAATTAATCAAGTTTTTCGACAATCCCCCAACTCGAAAGTTGAAATTCCCTCTCCAAACTCATGCAAAAATAAAATTAATAGACTTTTTATTAAAACAATTTTTGTGGTACTCTGCCTACATTTGATATACACCTCAATTTGAATCTTATACTTACAAAATACTTTACTACTAAATAAAAACTTCTCTTTTAGATGGATTCCAAATGAGACCAAAGACTCACTAGATGCATACATTTCCGCACTTAAATTGAGTGATTTAACATTAAGTCCAGTGGGTCAAAACACCGAGTGTTACCGAATATACGAAGCACTCTCTTACGGTTCCATTCCTGTCGTAGAAGATGTAATGACCCCTGGTAGCTGTGGCAGCTTGGAATCTTATAGAGGTCATGTGACAGTTCCTTCACCACCACTTCGACTCCTCAAATACCACGATGCTCCACTGTTATATTTTTCCAATGTGGAAGAATTGTGGGGGTTAATAGAAAAGGAGTCGTTAATCTCACCCTCAGAAAAAATTAAACGGAGGAAAAGAGTGACTGAATGGTACGAGGACTTTAAGGGGAAAATGAGGGATTTATTCGTGATAACAGTGAAACAGAAATTAATTGGTGACAGAAGTTGAAATTGGTTTCAAGAAAATTTTTTAATTGGGTTGTATAAAATTTTAACGGTCATTATAAGTAAAACATTTAATTGGGGTTCTTTTGAATTGGCTAGTGACTTAAAAATCAATGCAAATTATTTGACAATGCAATACTAATTGCATTGATGCCAAATTTGATAGAAGAAAATAGGTTTGCTTAGGGTTATTTACATATTTTTTTTTTTTTCTGTTTGCAATGCTGCCAATGTAGGCTATGACAAACTTTGCTCAAAGTTGGAGGTGTTAGTACAATGTTTAGTAACAGTTATATGTGTATTAGGCAGGCTATTCATTTCTAAATTGAATCAAGGAAGAGATTTTTGTTCAGTATTATTGTAAACAAAGATATATATAGTTATTTAGATACTTTTTTTAGTTGCTGAAATAGGTTTTGCCAAACTAATGCCAAAAACACACAATGCAAATTAATTAGCTTCCATGTGTATTTAATAGTTTAATTTAGGATAATAGTTTATATAATTAGAAAAGTTAAAATATGATAATTGCCTTTGAAATTTACAATGCAATTTTCAATATGATTTGACAGTATATTATTTTTTGAGTGCCAAATATTGGACTGATTATTATGGTCGTTTTTTTAAATGAGTATTTTTTAAATGGGTTAATATATGAATAAATTATTGAGTCATTTTAATTTTGTGTTGGTTGAATTGAATTTCAATGTTAACCTATGGGACGTAGGGTTAATACAGTCAATTAAAAGTCGCTATACAACGACTAAATGAGTTAATGTGTGTTTCAGGTTAAGATTCACAAGTTTAAAGCAAAAGATACAATTCTATTTAGCTTTTCCGCCCATAGATGGCGTTACAATTCATAAGTGGTATTGGTAATTCTTTTTAATATAAAAACGTCTATTTATTCAACCTTACTATCATCATAAAAAAGTCATTTGACTCACTAAGTTTCATTACACTTTCGCGTGACTAGTTCAATTTAATCCAAGAAAATCAATGAACCTTGAGGTCTTCAACCAAGACTAGTCATTTATGATTGGTGAATCGTGCAACCAATAACATGTCGCTTGCCTAGAGGCACTACTCTGGGAATGAAGACCGTTAAATTGGTGTGAATGCAGCTCATCTAGTGGAAAACAAGCTAATCTTGAGAAATTCACTCTGCTTATCAATATTGACTTGAAAGCAGCTTTTAAGAATGTTTTCAGGCGGCTGTTTTAACCATTCTATTCTGCATTGTTTTAAGTAATTTAAGTAATTGCATAAATCTATTAACTAAAGGAAAATGTGCAATGCAATTATTTCAGTTTTAAAATGAGCATTTTTTTTTTTCCCGGAGTGTATTTAATTTGGTATGAAATTGGTAGTTGAATGCCACTGCTTAATACTCTTATCAGCGTCGTTCATACGGCCACAAGTAATGCGCGACCAAAAAACTAGCGCATTCATGCGTGAGTTGAGCGTCTATGCTTAGGGACTTATTGAAAGCAAAGCGGTTTTTTTATTTTTTTATCGAAACGGATTAAGTTTGAATGGGTGTAAAGTGGAAAGAGGAAAACAAGTAGAAATAAATATGAATAGATTTATTTTCGAATTGGTTTATTAAATTGCTCATTTCTATTTTGGATAGAAATCAAAAATCCTTACATTTTAAAATCATAACGTGCACATTACTAACATAAGAAAAAAATTGCTACGGTACAAATTAGTTTATTTACGCTATAAAAAGGCAAAGAACGTTTTTCAATGTTAACCTATGGAGTTTAGGGCTAATACCGCATATATAACATTTTTACTGGACCTTGTAAGCATTTAATTAGAATTTCACTAAATCTAACATTTAATAAGAAAAAAATTTTGACTCATTGTAAATCCCATAAACTGTCATCAGTCAGGATCAAAATTGACGAGCATCAACGACAATCTCTTGTGACCTTTTTCACTTTTCTACACACCTACCACCAGCAACGTTATTTGGCTCATTCTTTGTGGGTGATTACGCAGCAAATTTTTGAACCTGCCATCGGGTCTTCAGGTGTTTCAGACTCAGCTGCAAAAGTGAATCTCAGTCTACTGCATCCTTGATGTTTTTATGAATTTTTTTTTGCGCAAGCACGTTTCGCTACTCTCGTTGGTAAACATTCTTCACCGTGTGGTCTTGCTAGAGAATACTCTTATCCATGCTCTTCTGGTCGACCTTTTACAACCTCAAATCAACGTCAAGTGAAAATGTAGATTTCGCTACATCGACTTCAAAATAGACAGTCACATTAATTTATTTCGAGTGTGAGAAAATTTTGTTTTTATAATTTTTGTGCGTGTTAAAGAATGATTTTCAATGTTAACCTATGGGATTTAGGGCTAATACCGCACATTGCATTTTACACGTTTGGTAAAACATTTAAACAACTTTTAAACTAATTAATACATAAAATTGGTGTAAATCTAACAAAATTTTAATTTTTTTAAAATTTATTTTAAAGATTCGCTTTGCATTGTGGTATGAACACTTCAGCTTCAACCATAACGAAAATCGAATTTAATGTTGTCTGGTTTGTATTGAAAACTACCCAAGGTAAAACTACTTCAATTAAAGCTGACAAAATCATATTAAAATTTGTTTTCATTAGGAATCTTTTTATCTTTATCTTGTTAGATCTTGTAAAGAAAAAAAAAATTCATAAAACACCACTTGAATGTTTGATATAATTTTGGTAGTACGTAGCTGCAAATTTCTCTCAGGTCGTTTGCCCGGTGCCGTCAAGCAACGTGACTAGTCCTCGACGTCCTGCCCCAGAAGTGAACGTTTTATTGGATTAGTGGCTGCACGCGCTCCAATAACGCCCGTCCAAGCATGGCGTGTGTGTTGAAAGAAAACACAGAGCGACCGCGAAATGACGACTGTCCTTGTTTTCTCATCAAACAAAGGTTTTGCCGGAGAGGGAGTTGGGTAGGGGTGGTGGATAAAACGGGAAGAGAAGTTGCATGAGCGCAGCTGCATTTCGATGAGGATGAAATCGTTTCTTTTTCCCGTCCTAAGAGCCAGATGCTGTGATCTTAGAAAAATTCAATTTGGATGAAATTTAAATGCAATAAAGCTTTTAATTTTGACTTTTGGATGAAATAATTGTAATATGGTCGCAAAATTTGGATAGGTTTTAGGGTATTTTTTTTTTTTTTTTGAATTAATTTTTCCAATGAATTTGTTTTTTATTTTATAGTAACTCTGTAGAATCTGGAAAACGTCATAATCAGCTTATGCCAAAAAATTTTTGCAGAATTTCATTTTAGTGCGAATGTAAGTACAAGTACATAACACTATGTGGGTTTATTTCTGTACGGTTTCAACAAATTTACATTTTCGGCAAAAGTTTTTTATCACTTTTTTGTAGAATTTTTAAGGTGGAAGAATACTCGTTATTAAATTAAATTTACCTTCAGAAAATTTTTATAAAACACTCGGTTTGGGAACCGCTGATAATCTGAAGTCCCGCAACATCTCGTGAGATTTACTTCTTTTTCTCACCAGATGGCTGTTTATAGTTACGCCGATGGACGCTAATAAGCCTACTTAAAGATCTACGTAGGATTACAAAGGTGAATTTCGGATATAAAAATTGATATCGTTATTAATATTCCATTTATTTTATTAGGGTAGTAACATTTCCAACGAATGGATAACAACGTAATGTATGATCACCTAAAATATCCTATTTTCCGTTGAAATACAACCGGCGTGAGCTAACATTCAATCGGTAAGGTAGATACAACGTAATCTGTGGTTATACTCTAAAATTTATTAAAACTAAAATTTTAAATTAATTATTTAAGGTGAGAGAAAAATATTTTTTAACACAAAACTAACCCGCCCACCTCATTAACCGAAGCTATGAAAAACCCTTTGAATACAAGTAGCACGGTTTTTATATGCAATGGGTGTACACAAATGTTGGATCTTACGCACGCATGATTTTAACGAGTGCATTTAAACTGGGCTCGTTAGTAGTTTTACGACAGGGGCAGGTTACAATGTGGCGCCGGGTTGCAATGTGTGTTGTCTCTCTGCCAGAAGAAATTCTCCTCGTCTACTGTTTCTTGGAGAATCGTGGGTGGTAGTAGACGAGCTAATGGAGGGGGCATTGTCCTCCTTCAAGACGACACATGCTGCAAAGACGAGGGAGAAGAAAGAAGGGGAAGAGACGGCCAAGAGATTTTAAGCTGGAGGGGAAGGAAGTCTGACATGTCCCTCTTGCATTTCTTCTAATGGGGATTCCCCCTGCGCCTGCCAAACTGCTTCACCATGTGGTTCAAACTGCTATTTAGAGGTGTTGACAACTATACTAAGATCTTGGTTCTTCACTTGAAGATGTTTATTAAAATTATTTATCCGTTATAAAAAAACCGTCAAGTGTTTCTAATCATCCTATCAGCACGAAAAGTAATTTTAAAAAGGTAAAGAACGTTTTTCAATGTTAGTCAATGGAGTTTAGGGCTAATACCGCACTTTTCTGTTTGCTGAGAATAAGAAATACTTGATCAATGTTTTAAAGTAATTAATGCGTAAAAATGATTAGTATTATACCAAAGTAGAGAAAATTTTTTTTTATAATTATTTTAAGCCTTCAGGTGAACCTCATTTTGGTGATAGTGCATTTCTTTCAATCTTCATTTATTTTTCCTGTGAAAATGGATAGTTCTAATTAACAAATGAAGCAAGAAAAGGGGAAATAGTGTTTATTTTAGGAATTTTACAAATGACTTTGTTAATTAAGATTTTTAGTGAGGCATTTTTACAAATTGGTACTTAGTGATGTGATTTTGAAAAATGCAGGCATCAATCATCGCTAGATGTCTTTTCGAAGAAATGAGAAAATCTTTTTTTTTTTTCTAGTCTTTCTAAAAGTTGAAACAAAAGTTCTCCAGTGCTCTAAACTGAGTTGTCATTTGAGATGCATGCAGGACAGGGGAAGCAATTTTCACAGGCGCCAAGCTGTCTGTTGGAGCAGCCGGGCAATGCCATTCATTTGGCAAACCATTTTTCAAGTGTAAATTTCAAGAAGGGATGTAAATTCAATTAAATTTTAATCGTGTTTTTCAAAAACTTTTTATGTAAACCTTAACAGAAAAATGAAGTTCAACCATCTTAGGTCATTCAATCAAGTATAAAAGAGAGATTATTAGATTATAACATGTATTATACAATAAGAAAATATATATATAGTGACAATGTTGAAATAGATAATACAGAGACTGCAACATTTGCTTGAAGATGGTTATAGGCGAATACAGTTTTTAGTAAAAATGTATTGATTCGTAAAATGTTATTTGTAGGCATATCCTGCAGACGATAACGCGGCAAACACATCCTTATATGCAATGTCAACATGTAAAAGGCCAAATGATCACCAAAGACTTTTCGCAGCTGCAATAAGGTAAGTGTCCTCCATATTTTAAGTCTCGCAGAATTACGCCATCAACTCTCCACGTTGTGATTGGTTGTCTGCGTAGACATAAAGAGCTTGTTTATATGTAACTACTAACTGCTTGTGTGTCAACTACAAATTCCACGAATTTTATGTTGTTATCTGGGGGTTATGTTATATGGGTGTAGTTGACATGATAAGTTCCACTTTGAATCAAACATAACGTCTAACATAACGGAAAATTAAGCCATTTCTAGTTGACTGAGGTACTTGTCTTCCATGTTTTAATTCTCGCAAAGCCACGCAAACATCTCGCAGCATTGTTATAGGGATACGTGGCTACCTCTGATTGGCTAGATGTAGCAAGATTAATATACCAACTAAATTTAATTTATAAAACCGGAAATGCTTAATTTTCAGTTCAAAACATGCGAAGGACTTGAAAGACCTTTTTCAACCGGAAGTGCCTTTATTTCCGTTCCATATAAACCCAACTGCAAGCAATCCTACACATCATCTGACATAAAAACTTCCGGGAATTTCATCAAATTTTTTTTTTTAAAACCCTTTGAAGAAATATTACAACCCCCTAAAATAAATCAACAAAAATTTCCATGTTATTAAAAATTATGACATAGAAAAAAAAAGTCACTTTTCAACCCGTCGGTATGTATCTTTAAACCTGTATAAATATACAACTAAAAGTGTGCTGGAATCGAAATTGGAATGCACATGCCATTTATACATATACCGGAAAAGCCAGATGTTAAGGGTAAAACGGCTTAGCAAATGGAAACAAGAAGAATTTTTTTTTTTTTTTTTTTTTTAAATTTCCACTTCTTATTTTCCACACGCCGTTCACTTTGGGTTTCTGCCAAACAACCTTCTGGCTCTTGTCGTCCCTGCCACATCATCCGCCTCTATTTTCGTCGTTTTGCCATCAGAAATCTGCTTCAAAGTCATTGCAAAGAGTGACATGTACGCTCTTCAGTTTTTACATATCATGTTTTTTTAGATTTTTTGAAGCGATGCACTTGACTAAAACCCAACAAAACGAATCCAAACAACCAGGAAATGTTAACGTGAAAAAATGCGTCTACGTACACCCAAGAGACTTTGTAAAGTTTTCAACGCTAGGGGGTTCTCCCTGCTCTTGTAAATCATCAAAAACTTGGTGCGAGTTTTTTTTTTTTCTTTCTTCCTTTCTAACACCCATATTTTGCTGAAGACCAGATGCTTAGCTTTTTGGACATTTTTTTAAAGATAAAATCAATATTTGCTCCAAACCACTGGTTTCTTTTATTGGCGGGGCATTTAACCCTCAAAGTGGTTCGGAATAATTTATAATCTATAAAATTTATTTAGTTTTGAATTTATTAGCTGCAAGCAAAACTAAATGGCTAGGAATGTTTTGTAATGTAAACCTATGGGAGTTAGGTCTAATACCGAAAATGTCCTATATGAAGCTTTCTGGATTTCAAGATAAAATATTGTGTTGTTAAAACATTTAAATGAATTTAGTATTGCACAACGAAACTTTTTTTGGTTTTCATTTTATTGGCAGGGAACGTTTTGCAATGTAATTCTATGGGAGTTAGGTCTAATACCGCAATCCCTTGATCATTGCACTAAGTATAAAATTGAATTCGCTTTATGGACAATATTTTTTCCAGAAATACCAATTTTTATCCTAAACTAATGTTAAAAGTGGTTGGTATATATGCATACATCTGGTTTTGGTATCACTTTTGATACTTTAAAATCAAGAATATTGACCAAGGAACGTTTTCTAATGTTAATCTATGGGAGTTAGGTCTAATATCGCAATCCCTTGATCATTGCATTAAGTTTTAGATTGTAATTCGCTTTATGTACAATATTTCTTCCTGAAATACCAATTTTTGTCCCAAACCATGTTAAAAGTAGTTGGTATATATGCATAAATCTGGTATTGTGTAACTTGATACTTTCAAAACAAGAATATGACCAAGGAACGTTTTCTAATGTTAAGCTATGGGAGTTAGGTCTAATACCGCAATTCCTTGATCATTGCATTAAGTTTTAGATTGTAATTCGCTTTATGTACAATATTTCTTCCTGAAATACCAATTTTTGTCCCAAACCATGTTAAAAGTGGTTGGTATATGCATAAATCTGGTATTGTGTAACTTTTGACACTTTAAAATCAAGAATATGACCCAGGAACGTTTTCTAATGTTAAGCTATGGGAGTTAGGTCTAATACCGCAAATGTTCTATACATTGTATAGAAAAATTCTATTGAAGGGTTTTTTGTATCGTCAGGAATGCCATTAAAATTTTTATGGTTGTCAAAATAATTGCGGAAATGCTACACTCTAATAAATTATATCACAAGTTCTAACTCTCTCTCTGTGAAGGTTAAATTGTTTGGTTGGTTGAAGGGAAATTGTGAGTGAACGTCTAATCAATTTCAAATGTCCCAATCCTTTCTCCTTTGGGAGGAGGGGAGTAATCCCATTTTACGCTCTTTCGCACTCCTTCTATACACAAGCAAACATGACCACACTACATCATGCGGTCGTTCAGCATGATGTGAATTCATTCCACCTGAATATTTACCAAACTTCTTTGTCATAGATTTTGTTTACCAAACCAAGCATTTGTATTTGACAAATCAAAAACCAAAACATTATGAAACAATTTTAACACTTATTTATTATTCTTAACAATTTCTGTCATAACAGCTGTTGTCACCTTAAAAGAGCAATTCTTTAGTGGATTCTTTGCTGACATTTTAAAGAGAAAAACAGAACCAAACTAAGCAATTGTAGGATTTACTACTGGATTTAGTGTGTCACTGCATTGCTTATCTAGTACATCCTTCGAAGATTATGGTCTTTGCAGTTGTTCATACTAACACTTTAAACACGACATCTAGTGGGCAAATAGAAGTTGCATTTTTTAATATCTGAATGTGTTTAGTTTTTCAATTTTATTAGTAAATATTAAAAATATTGGCAAGGAACGTTTTGTAATGTTAACCTATGGGAGTTAGGTTTAATACCGCATATGATTGTGTCTCATCTATTTCACTCAATTTTTTTTTACACTAATTTGAACTTTTCGTCTATCATTTCACAAAATTTGGATATCGACGTTAAAATCAACCAATAATTAATTTTTATTGACAATTTCTGGTATAATGCGCATTCCGTATTTAACGCTCTCGCAAGTTCTCATTTCCATTAGCGGCCGTTTTGTTCGTTTGCAGCCTGTTTATACCATTTGCCCTAAACTCAATCAATTAACCGTTGTGTTGAAGCTCGAGAGCGGGGTCTTTGAGAAGTGCAAAGAGGTGCCGCCGGTTGCTATGGGAACAACCAGGTGGCAACATCTTTTCCAGAAACATCTGTGCCTCTCAATCGCAAACAAATTAATGTCAAAAGAAATGACTGCTCGAGGCCCCAGACGAACTTCCTATTTTTTTTTTTTTTTTATTTTGGAGAGGGATTTTTGAGAAATGTCGTGAAAAGAGAAAAATGTTGGTAATGCATTATTCTATGAAAACAAGAATATTTTTGGATATCTTGTTGCGACGTCAATAAATTTTTCAAAAGTTTAAGTATGAATTTTGATAAAAGTTTTTTTTCTTTTGAAGGTTGTATTGAAATTTTTGTTGGTTCACTTGATGAAAACAAAATTGATTCAATTACGGAGTTGGGGGCTGTGAAAAATCAATACATGCCACAATGTTCTCTCTCTCTCTCTCTGTCTCTCTCTCCAACCCTCAATTCTATTCCCCATTGGAGACTGGAGAGAATAATGGCGTTATGCGCTTCAGTCTTATCTTCTATTGGGTTATTCTTTAAAAAAACAGCCGATATAAAGTGGGAGTTAGACAATTTGTGTGACAGAATGGGAAAAGTTTGACGGGATAAAATTGGTTGAGGTTTTTTGGATGTGGAAAATTTTCTTTCAATGAAATTAAAATAAATTTTTAATTGTGTAATTTTAAGATTTTAACTTTGTCACGTTTTTCATTTCGAATTCTTAAAAGTTATTTGGGGTGAAATCAGTTCACATTCTCTTTTTCATCTATAAAAAAAATCACCACTTTTGATAAAACTGAAGAATATTGATCAAGGAACGTTTTGCTGTGTTAACTTATGGGAGTTAGGTCTAATACCGCAAACGTT
>JAQGAS010001756.1:0-15542 GCA_034686365.1 Pachymerium ferrugineum
CCCCCCCCCCCCCCCCCCCCCCCCCCCCCCCCCCCCCCCCCCCCCCCCCCCCCCCCCCCCCCCCCCCCCCAAATTTTGAGAAAATAGGGACACGTGGTTTGTGCACGATCCCAAAGAATAAAAGTCTTTATTTTTAATTTAGCAGACAGATTAATTTATTGGATTCGATCCTATATACGCAAAACTTCATTTACTGCTTAAAAAACACATTCCTAAAAATTCGATTTTTATATTTTTTTGCATCATCAAATTCTAAAAGAAGCGTTCAACATATTTTATATAATACATGACTAATTGCTTGTCGTTGTCAGTTGTCAACAGTATTTGATATTTGTTCTAACTTGTATTTTTTTTTTTTTTTTGGGGGGGGATAAGTTTAGTAATTGGAGAAATTAGTAAAAGTAGGTGAAACGATTGTTTATTTCGTTTTAGGAAACCAATTTATTACCCCTCTTATATTTGAAATTATCTTGAAAACTAAAAATTTCATTCAACATATTTTATGTAATACATGACTAATTGCTTGTCGTTGTCAGTTGTCAACAGTATTTATATTTGTTCTAAGTCTGCTACTGAGAAATGAGTTGTTTTGATGTTGAATCCGAAATGACCTCTGATGTCAGGTCCCCCAACAGATACTACTCCTAAGGGTTCAATTAATTCGCCTTTTAATGTTACGACTCTCTGACGAGTTTATTTCTGAAAAGGGAAAAGCAATGTTACTCGCTGCGATAAAGTCATCAGCGATGACTGGATCGCAGAGTGCATAGTAAAAAGCGGGACGAAATCGCTCGTCATTGATTTCAATTAGGTGAAAGAGCCGAGAAAAGTTCTGGGATCTGAAAGGGACTTGTAATTACCGCAATTCTTGCAAAGTAAAGTTTATGTTTTTAGTATTTTTTAAGCTGTATAACCTTCAACTTGTCCTTCCTCAATTTGCACTTCCTTCACCTTCTTCTTTTTCTTTTTCCGATTTGCGTTTATCTAATAATAATAATAATAATAATAATAGTAAAAAGAATTTTTTGATTATCTTAACTAATATATGTTTTTACCTGCAATTTTTGAATCTCCTTCATAAGCCAGTCGGTTCTTTTAGCCAGTTTGTTCACGTTTTCTTTGCAGGTGTTGACGGCGTCTGCCAGCATTTTTTCGGCGCCGTCAAAACCATATTCTGTTAGCTGCACAAAATGATTAATTAAATAACCAACAAAATACTAAGAATTCTTATTTTTACTTCAATTAAAAAATCATCGGTTGTTGGGACTGGCTTCATTATGGGGTCCATTGAAGAACTAAAATATAAGAAAAGATTAATCCAATAATATATTTTAAAGATTATTAAGTAAAGTAAATAAATCGATTGTTCAATTGTTCGATTGCTGGTTTTCAATAAGGTTTGCAAATTTGCTTTGCTTCCATTTACATTTAAAATTAAGTAAATAATTTTACGGATTCGTGATTTGTATATCGCTCCGTTAACAATCAATTTATTTACTTTGTGATTGTTAGTGACAATAAATGTGTGTAAGAGTTATTTATCGTGCGATTTGTAGTAGTCGTGGATAATTTCAAATGTAAAAGGATTAATACAATTGGTTTCCTGTAACACAAAAAATTGTTGAACCTCTTTTACTAATTTCTTAAATTACTAAACTTTCCTTTGCTGAGAATATAAAATTTATACCAGTGGTCAAGCCTTAACCAATGATATAAATTTTATATTTTCAGCAATAAAGTATTTTTTTCTCTTACATTTGAAATTATCCACGTGGTAGGTAAAAATCACACGATAAATAATTGTAACAAACATTTATTGTCACGAACAATCACATATAGACAAATAATATTATTATTTCCGGTTAAGAACAAAATCCTTTAAAATAGTGCAATAATTTTCTCAAACTAATCTAAAGTTTTACCTTGAACTGCTTAAACTGTGTATTATTAATTATATATATTATCTATACAAGTTTGAATGTTCTGAAAAGATGACAGTATACAGGCCTTGAAATATTGGAATGTCACGTCTTGTGGATTTGCATAACAAAGAATCATGGGATTGAAATCGGGATTTTCTCGAAAAGGTTGAATCAAATTTGAAAACCTTCGTGATATCAGTATTTCGTTTTTACGAAGTTGTGAATTCCACCTTTTCGATCCCTTTGTTCTGCAAACCCACAAGATTGTTGTCTTTAATGTAAGCCCTCTTTGGTGTCTTGTAATATTATATCCACTTAATCGCACAGCCTTGGCATATGTGATGAGTTGAATGGAGGGGTAGTAAGTAATTCATTTCAGTTTTTGACAAATAATATTTAGTTTATTAAATGTAAAAGTCTTTATATTTAATTGAACAGACACGTTAATTTATGGTTCGATCCTGTATTTGCAAAACTATTTTGGATTTGTGAAACCGAACGGCATAATCCCGTATCTCTTTAATGATATTAACTTTTAGCGGCTTTTTTCTTTTCTCTCACTTCCTCAATTTTCCTGTGTAAACTAAAAATATCTTTTTCACCTCTGACAACTTTGTTACGCGCATCATCAGATTCTAAAAGAAGCATTAAACATATTTTATATAATACATGACTAATTGCTTGTCGTTGTCAACAGTATTTGATATTTGTTCTAAGTCTGCTGCTGAGACTAATTGCTTGTCGTTGTCAACAGTATTTGATATTTGTTCTAAGTCTGCTGCTGAGAATTGAGTTTTGATGTTGAATCCCAAAAGACCTCTGATCACAGGTCCCCTAACAGATACTACTCCTGAGGGTTCAATTAGTTCGTTTTTTAATGTTACGACTGTCTGAAAAGGGGAAAGCAATGTTACTCGCTGCGATAAAGTCATCAGCGATGACTGTATCGCGGAGTGCATAGTAAAAAGCGGGACGAAATCGCTCGTCATTGATTTCAATTAGGTGAAAGAGCCGAGAAAAGTTCTGGGACCTGAAAGGGACTTGTAATTACCGCAATTCTTGCAAAGTAAATTTTATGTGTTTACTATTTTTTAAGCTGTATAGCCTAGACTGAAATGCAGTACGGTTTTTTTTAGAATACACCGTTCGATAGTTTCATTTAAAATAAGGAAGTTGTAGTGAGAAATAGGTGATTTTAAAAATACATAAAAAATTTTATGAATCACTTAATTTGCTATAAAATTTTAAAAAAAAATATTTTTAAAAACGGGAGTTTTTTTGTTTTGCTTTATTCAAATTTTTTTGCTCGAATACAATGATAAAGACAAGTTGGCCGCAGTATATAGGCAGCGCTGTCAAGCTATTGCGTCATTATCAGCTGTGGTTGCATGTGATACACATGTGTGAGCGTGAGCACGGAGTACGAGTCGAGTGGTGCCGATTCGAATGAAAATCGAGACATTTTATTTCGGAACAAGTGTACTACAAGGCCAACACCGTGAAGCGAAGCAAATTTCTCGGGTAGGTGAACTTTTTTTTAAAAGAACAAAGGGGGACCAAAAAAAAAGAAAGATTAAATTCTATCCATTACAACTATATAAGGGCATTTTGTTTCCGAAAAAAATTCCAAGTGAAAAAATTAAAAATTGAAACCAATGCCGCCATTATGGTCTTATTTTCTCAATTATATTTGTACTGCTAAATTGGAATATGACATTTCCCGTATCTGAGAACTGCTTCTGATGCGAAACTGCGATTATCTAAAGGAAAAAAAAATTTAATTAAGGTTATAAATTCAGTTTAAAAAAAAAAAATTTACTTGTGAGGAACCAAAATATGTCCTTAACATGTTGCCAACATCTTCTGTTCGGTCCTTGTCCAAGGATTCATCTATTTCGTCCAAAAGATAGAATGGAGCTGGACGTTGCCTTTGTATTGCTAAAAGTAGCACTAAGGCCGCCAAAGATCTTATTTTAAAAAAAAAAATTAATGAAAGTTGTGAATAAGTATGGTATGTTTTTGTTGTACCTTTGCCCCCCACTTAGCTCACGCAAGTCTTTCCACAGACCTTCAAATGAAACTTTTACACTCAATCCCAGGAGACCCAACGACTCGTCCATAACACTTTCTAATTTGGCGTTCCCTCCTGGGACTAGTATCGAAAACACAGATTCCATTTCCTGTGATAGAAGAGGGGAAATGTATTTTTAAAAATAATGGTAAAAGTGGTTGGTAATCTCTACCGCGTTTATGGCCTCAATAGCAGCATCTCGTCGCATGCGGTACTGGCCATCTAATGCTTCAATCCCCTCTTTTGCATTTTTTATAATTGTTGAGCTGTCAGATGTGGATTTCAAAAGAGCTTGGTACTAAAAAGAATATTTTTAAAAAATAGTAATTAACACTATAAGTTACGTACGTCATCCAACAGTTTATTAGGCCTTCTTGGAGAGAGCTCATTTATTAGCATCTCCAGCTCCGATTGGTCAGTTTTCAATCTCCTCAACTGAGCTGTAGTTTGTTGAGGGTTGTGATTACTCATGTCAAAATCGTCAGAAATACATTCGTTGTCTTCATAGTGTTGAATCTAAAAAATAGTTTTATATTTTATATTTTAAAGATAATTATAACACTCTTTGCGTTTACCATCGCGGCTGCTTTCGCGATAACAACCTCTTCATTGGCAATATCGTGCTTAAATTTTAATCCTCTCCTCTGCAATTGACTTTCATGTTCGTTTAATTGTCTCATCTGTTGGATTGTTTTAGTCGCATCTTGAATGTTTTCGAGTTCTGAGTTTGTTACTCTTAAGCTCTCCTGAAAGGGGGAAAAGTGGGATAATTTTCATTTATTTAAAGTGATCAGTAAACCAACTTCGATTGAATTCAAATTTTCGGCAACTAATTGCCTCTCCATGCGAATATTATCCATAGTAGATTGACATGAGCGCAGTTGTTGATTTGTGTCATTTACGTCAATTATTAGGTTTTCTATTTCTGGTCGTAAGTCTTCAATTATCTGAAAATAGTATTTAAAAAATGGAAAAAATTTTTGAAACTTTGAACTGAAAGAAAAGTGTAAACTAACAGTCTCATTTTCAGACAGCTGTTCTGTCACAGCTTCCAAGGCGTCTTTAAGCTCTTGTAGCTTTCTCTTGTTATTTTTGATTTTAGCATCTAAAAGGTCGTTCTGGCTTCTTAAATGAGACTGTAAATCCATCAATCTCGCATATTCGGCTTCTTTATTGTCTAGTATTTAGAATAAAATTTTGAAATCTTCAATCTTTGATTTTTTAATATATAGATTACCAATCTGAATTAGCAGGTAGTGGCTTTTCCTAGCCTTAGCCAGTCTATGGTTACTGTTTGCAAAACTTGCCTTAAGATGTTGGTAGCTGAAAAAATTTAAAATAGTCATTTAAATAAAATGAAAAAGTACAAAAAGAAAGAAAGAAAAAAACCTATTGGCTTGTGATTTCATTGTCGCAAGCTTCATGTTAAGGTTTGCAATAATGATGGGTAAATCGATTTGCCTTTTCATGGCACCCATCTCTCTTAATAGATTTTTGGGTGAAGATCCTGAAATAGAAACATAATTATTTTGTGTTGGAAAAAAATTTTAATTTAGAAATAGCTAACCTCCAGAAAGAGTTCCTTGAGGGCTAAAAACCTCACCCGCTAGTGTGATTGATCTCAACTTAATTCCTTTCTGGAATACTACTTGATTCGCAACCTCCATGTTTGGACAAATCAACGTGTCGCCAAACACAAATTCCATTGCAGCCCTTACGCTACTATGAAATTCTATGCAATTTATGGCTGGCGACACGGTGCTGTCCACACTTTTGGCTGCTTGAATTTCTTGTTCGGAAATTCTTTTGGGAATGATTTTGTTGAGAGGAATAAAGTTGCACCGTTGTTTATTCGGCAGCCCACTTTGCAACAAGGCTTTTGCCGTCTCGTCCGTATCAACGACAAGATGTAAAAGCTATATGAAAAAATAAGTAATAAATGAAGCTGTGTCGAAAGAAAAAAAAATTCATTAATTACTTTTCCTCCTGCAGCAGTCGCAATAGCGAGCTCTGCTGCGGAATCTTTTAGTTGAAACAAACTAAAAACGAAACCGAAAACTCCAGGTATTTTAGCCCAGTCGTGAGCAAGGTTTGGGTATCTTAGTATAAGAATAATTATAATTGGTTTGTCTGAAAGGCAGGTAATAACTCACTTTGTGTGTAATAACTGAACGTCATTGGTGACGACCTTCTGCTCTTGGATTAATTGTTGCATTTCTGTCTGGGCTTGAATATGTTCTGCTTCGTTGTATTTTGTTTGTTTCAGGGCCTCTTCTAACCGCCCTATTTCATCTTGCAATCGATTTATTTCTACTGCGGCATTCAAGTTTTCTGCACTCATTTTGGATTTTAAATTTTTCAAGTGTAATTTTGCAAGCTCAATTTTAGTCTCGCAATCCGCTAGTTTCACTGAAAAAATTAAGTGATAAGAGTTAGAAGTTATGTATAAAAGGTTTTTCTTTCTTACAATTCAATTCGACATCTTGTTCTACCGTCTGTTTCTTAGCTGCTGCGAAATTGTCTGTAGTAGCTTCTTGTTTGGCTTGTTTTAAACTATTGTTTTCCTCTTCAAACTTCTCCAAAAGCATTTGTTTTTCGGACAGAAGCTGATTCTTTTCTTGAAGATTTTGCTTTAGGGCATCTTCATTCTGTTTCTCCGATTCACTTCTTTCATCCAGGATATTATACTTAAAAATTGCCTCAGTCTTTGAGAATTCTAATTGCTCTACTCGAGACTCGAGAGCCTTCTGCTTTTCAGCATCCATCTAGAAATTTTTTAATGAAAATTGATTAAAAACTCGAATTTACAAATTGAATTGTTATTAATACATTTCCTCTCAAGAACTTGTGCAGCTCCTCAACTTCTTTATTAGTGTCGTTTATTTGCATGTTATTAGTGGTTTCCCCATCTAACAACATTTTCAAGGATTCTTCCGCTTGGGCTTTTTGATGCTGAAAAATAAATAGACTTAAAAACTTGCCAACTTTTAATTTGAGAAAATGAACCTTAGCTTGTGCAAACTTGAAATTAATTTCAAGTGCCTCCAAACTTTGAATCTCTCCCATAATTTTTTTATAATCTATATTGATTTGGACCTGTCGGAAAAGTTCGTCCAACTCTTCGCGGACGTTTTTAAGAATCTGGTATAAAAATATTTATTAATTTAATAGCAATTTTTCAAAGACTTTACGCCACTTACATCCTCGATTTCGAGAAGTGTGGCCTCAAGTTCGTCTAGCTTAGCTATTGATGTTGCTCGCTTATCTCTGTACTGTTTCGTACCAATGGCCGACTCGACCAAGCTTAATACATCAACTGGCCGCATATCTACAACCTTTGCGATGCCTCCTTGCATCACCAAAAAGTGAGGGTTTTTGACGTCCATGTTATTTTCTATACAAAGATTACGAACGAACTTATTTGATTGTTGGATTCCATTTATTCTATATTTGGAGATAATCTTTTCTCCAAGAATAATCTATTTAAAAAAAAAAAAAAAAATTAGTTTATTTGAAATTGTAAATTTAAGACGTCTGACTTCTCTAGTAATTGTAAGTTCATCCAGGTCTTTGTAGATGAACGTTTTTAAGGACCTATCTCTATTGTCTAATACGATAGAAACTTCTGCCGTTCTAATTCCGGCCTCCCCCTCTTTATAAACTAGCTCTTTGAGGCTATTAACTTGGATCTACAATTAGAAATTATTTTAGTTAAAGACTTTACAATAATTAAACGAAATGTTTGTACCTGGTTTAGGCCTATCCCCAAAACAAAGCAGATGCCATGTATAATTGTGGATTTACCGAATCCATTTCCTCCAATAAAAACATTAAAATTTCCTTCTAAATTGCTTACAACTGTCCGAGTTTTAAATCTTTTGAAACCTTCAAGCGCAATTGATTTTATAAACATTGTAGGTAATGAATGCAAACTGCAACGTGCTGCAAATTCACTGAACTGAATGTTGAGGACTTGATTTCCGGTTCTGGTTTAAAATTATAGTAAATCGATTTTTAAAGATTACCCAATCGGAAAAAAATATTTCTAAATTTTTATTATTATTTTTTTCATATGAAATGAAATACAAGAAGTAGTTTCGTTCAAGTCCTTGGAATTTGTTTTGCTGCGGAGCTATTCAAACCAATGGCGTGACCAATGATGTGACAATGGTATTTTAGAATCAAAAATTGAACCTTTTAACTTCCAAGATGATTTTTAAATCAGTAGATAGATAAAAGATTTCGACAACTTGTACATATTTTTATTTATTATTTTGGTTTAGCCAATTCAAATTTTAATTTTAATTGCCCCCTTGGAAAAAGCATATAAGATCTAATAAGAAAACGTCTTATAAGAAATTATTACAAGAAAAAGGAAATATTTCTTAAAACATTTTTTTATAAGGTCTTATAAGAACTTTTATAAACTGTCCAAAGAAATAAGTTAGGAAAGCAATTTTATAAAAAAAGCATTTTTATTGTTGTGATTGTAAACAACTTCTAGATGAAACTCATGTTTACCAGACATGTAAAAAAAAGGTTTAATGAAATAGGCAAAGTCATCTCATAAAAGGTGTGACAATATAATAAAGTTAGGCGATAACAAACTAGGTGAAATAATTAAATTCTATGAGGTTTGGCCTTTGGGGGTGGTGCTTTAATGTCTTGTGAAGAAATGGCTCGAGGCGGTGAAGGTCAAAGAACAGTCGTCTTGCCTTTTTGTAACTCCAATTAAAGTCCTGGCCAAGTCATACATGATGTCTCGATGCGAGACAACAACAAATTGACTATATTTTGACCGCTCTTTAATGTAATGGCCAATAGCTTGAATGTTCTGAACACTTAGTGCAGCGTCTATTTCATCCATTAAATAAAATGGACTCTGCACGTAAGAGTTCAGAGCAGAAATCAAAGCTATTGACAATATTGCCTTCTCACCACCGCTTAACGTTGACATGTTTTGCCACGTTTTCTCGTTAGGCGGTCGAACACTACAAAAAAAAAAATTAATTAAACAAATTACTACAAGTTGTACATCAAAACATTCAAAAGCTAACCTAATAGTGATCCCTTTAGAAAATGGATCTAGTGGATCTACCGACTCCAAGTTTGCTTCGCCCTCTGACGTTATAATGTTGTATACTTCGGTCAGCTTATAAGATATTACGTCGAACCCGGTCATGAATTCGTTCCTACGCCGGTGGCAGAGGCTTCTATGAATTTCTCGTTGATTGCTTAGACGACATGTAAGGGTGTTCAATTCAACGAGCTTGTCTTTGTGCAATTGCTCTTTTTTCTTGAATTTTTCAATCACTGCCACGTCGATTCTCTTCTTTTTCAATTTTTTCTCCAGCGACGAGATGCGTGATTTCATTGTTGCCAAATCTGTCTTTTTTAGTTGTCTTGAAGAATACGTCTGTAATGGCAAATTTTCCTCTCCTTCTACCTCATTTAGCTTCAATTCTTTCAGCTGAAATTAGTAATTGATTAAAAAATGTTATGAATTTCAAATTCATATAATTTTAATTACTTCGTTTTTCCAATGGCTTATCTCTTCATCCAGCTTGCTTATTTTTTCATCACACAGTTGCATTTTGTTTTCCTGTGTGAGCATTTTATCCTCCACGGTCTTTAAATCCGCGAGTTGTTTCGTTTGTTCTTCAAAAGCTTGGTGTTCATTTTTTTTGTCTTCTTTCAGTACGCCCTCCAATGTCTTAACTTGTTTTTTGAAAGACGTCAAATCACCGTCTAATTTAACCGACTCTTCTTGTAATTGCTTGATTTTATATTCCATTTTTTGAAGTTCGGTTGTGGCCATCTCAATTTTATTATTAATCCGAACCACTTTTCTAAAAGATAAAATGTCTATTATAAACATTTAACTTAATGGAAATATGTTACTTTTCAGTCGAGCTAATGTGTTTTTCAGATTTCTGTATCTGTTTAGAAGTAGTAGCTAATTTCTTTTTAGCTGCTGCAATAGACAATTCTCTCGCTTCTAAATTCTTAATCTCTCCTTCAACTTTATCTGCTTTGTTACGCGAATGGTCAAATTCTAAAAGAGTAAAATTAGTTTTTTTTATATTATATATACATGACAAACTGCTTGCTACTGCAAATTGCTTGTCATTGGCAAACATTATAACCTTCTGTGGCAGACATTACTGCCCTCCTATAATTCGCAAGTTGTGTCTCGTCCAATTTTAGATTTTCAACTCTTAATTCCTCATCTTCAATGTCCATGGTGTTGAGAGTCTGACTTAATATCTGAACATAAAACCATAAAATTAATTACTTAATCAAAACATAAACAAATATTACAAACTTCAATATCTCCATTTAAACTATGCAATTCTTGCTCGATTGCTTTTCCATCATTATTTTGCTTCTGAATAATATTTGTCAGATAATCTTTTCGTCTCTCTAAATGATTGATCCTGGAGAACAAATTATCAATCGTGATTGATAATTGATCTATGTCTGCTGTTGACAATTCAGTGTTCGATCCCATTCGACCGCTGATAATACGTCCTCCACCAGACATCACTCCTGATTTCTCAATTAGTTGTCCTTGTAAAGTAACAACTCTCTTGCGAGGTGAGACAAAAGCAATCGTTCTAGCTGCGCTTATATCATCAGCGACGAGTGTATCGCGGAGTGCGTAGTAAAATGCGGGACGAAATCGCTCGTCATCGACTTGAATTCGGTCAAAGAGCCGAGGAAAGTCTTGGGACCTGAAAGAAGGTTAGGTTACAATATTAATTGAAAGTTTTAAGTTATTCCATATTTTCTAACGTTTGAAACTCTTTTTTGGATGATTCTATCCATTGATCCATCTTGTCCAATCCAATAAAAGTCGCCTGACCAATATTGTTTTTTTTTAAGTGCTCAACACACAATCTGGCAGTGTCTATAGTATCGGTTAGGATGTGGTCTAATGCAGGGCAAGCAGTTGATATCGCCACGTCATATTTCTTATCAATCGTACCCAAATCACCCTAATTGAAAGGTTTAAATTTTTTATACTGGTTTAAATTTTTTATTTTTTATTTTTTTGTTTTACCAAGCGGCCAATGAAACCAGGGATGGTGCCTTTCTTTTTTTCGGTGATTAACTCCTTTAATACGTTACTTCTTGTTTTCTTTACTAACTTTTTCATTTCCACCAATTTTTTTCTATTAGTTAGTAACTATAAATTGGATTTAAAAATTGTTAGAAAACAATTCTAAGAGAAAAATTATTACTTTCGTAGATTTACTTACAAGTTCGTTGAATCGTTCTTCTTCATTTGAAACGTCTGACATTTCTCTTTCATTATCTTCAACTAAAATTTTCAGATTTTCAAGTTTTTCATTAAGTTGTTTGGCACTCCTATAATTAAAAAATTTCATAACCTCTTCAAAAACTTAAACCAAAAAAATACATACGTTATTTTTGTTTTTAAGTCACTACTCATTTTGTCGAAGTCGCTCTTCATCTGGGTTAGGTAACTTCTTGCGTTTGAAATTAAATCACGACACGACAAGTAAAGGGTATTGGCCGCAGTTAAGTTTAATTTTCTTTTTGCGACATCCGCCTTTAAAGCACCTAAAGCTGCTGCTCGCTCGGATACTCTATTCTTCAAAATAATTTCTTCTTGGTTCAATTTTGTCAATTCTCTTTCTACATTTTCTTTCTCTTTTTGTTGAGCACCCTGTTTTGTGCTGAGCTCTTCAACTAACTTACCCAAATTTTCATTCTCTATTTCTAAAGTTTGGGTTAGTTGAAGAGCTCTTTTTTCCAATTCCTTTTCCTCTAATTCAGAGCGATCTCGCTTGGATTTTATTTTTTTATAATTATTTCGGATATTTTCTAGATTTTTTTTCGTTTCCTGTTTCTGCGCCTCTCTGGCCAAATTATCATTCTTGGATTTTTTTAATTTATCGTTAATTAGTGCAATCTGATTGAGAGTGGCTTTGAGACAATCTTGCTCAGCCTGCTTTTCACGCTCATGTGCATTTCTTTTTTTAGTATCCCTCAGCCTAAATAAAAAATGAAATTAATACTTTTTATAAAACGATTGTTTTTAAAACATACAAGTATATTTGATATTCCTTGTTTTTCAAGCGTATAAGCCGGTTTTTATTTTTTAAATACGCTAAAGCATCGTTTTTCGGTTTCTCCAATGCTGCCTTCTCTCTCTCTGCCGTTTTAACTTGATTTAACTAATGAAAATTATTTATTAAGAAAGACTAAAGATTTTTTTTTATATAACTTTATACCTTTTCTGCTTCTTGCTTAACTAATTCGTCGATTCTACTAACAAAAATATTGATCGGACCTTTCAACCGATTTGTCCCAAAAATATCTTCTAGATATTCAAGCATTCCGATGTCATGTCCATGTTGCGATATTGGTTTCATACGTGTAATTTGTTCAACTTCACCCTGATTTAAAAATAAAAATTTAATTTCTTAGTAAATTTTCGCTTATAATTTCTCACTTGTGAAATTAGAAATCTATTATGATCCAAATCTACTCCATTTTCACTTAAAAACGAGTAAACTTCCTTAAATTGACATCGCCGGTTATTTATGCAATAATGTGAATTTTTATTATTACGGTCAACTGTGCGGGAGATGGAGAAGCATGATCCAGGAACTTCTTCCATTTTATCGTCAGGCTTAATAGAAATATTGGAAATAATATTTTTTTAAAACAAAAAAAAAATTAATTAATTACCAGATCAATAATTCGCTTAAAATTAATGGTAACAGTACACGACTGTTTCTCTCCGTGTACACTGCTTTTGTGTATTAAAGATTCTGCATTTTTGGAGCGAATTTTTTGGGATTTGCTCCCAAAAGCAAATAGAATAGAATCAATGATATTTGATTTACCACAACCATTTGGGCCAACGATTGCAGTAAAACTCTGTAATACAAACATAAAATTATCAGCCTCAAAATGTCATTACGAAATCAAGTTTATTAAATTGATTTGGCAATTTTTACCTTATCAAACAAGCCTATTGATTGTTGACCTGGATATGATTTAAAATTTTCACTTTCGATGTGTGAAATAATAAGCCTCGGGGTACTTGCATCAAAAGCGACTGATTTTGGTGGTGGCGGAATTTCAATTGATCCAATTGCTAAAAAAAAAAATATTTTTATTTGTAGAAAAATAAGTGGGGTTTCCTTGTACATTCACTTACAAATTGCACCGCTTTCGTGTTCCTCAATGATATCCATCGGAAACACCTTGAATCACCTTGAAGCACCTTGAATCGAAAATTTAGGGGAAAATATTGTATATTAGTTTCAACTTTATTCTCACTTAAATAACAGAATTTCGTGAAATATTCAGGACTTTTACGGATAAATTTAATATTCTGAACAAGTTTGTTTTTTAGATAAGTTTAGTTATTGGAGAAATTAGCAAAAGGAGGTGAAACAATTGTTTTTTACGATACAGTAAACCAATTGCATCTTGCATTTGAAATTCACCGTGTGTTTGTTAAAAAACTAACGATTTTTCTATAAATAAGTGTTATACACTTATTGTAACTAGCAATCATGAAATAAACTAATAAGTTTTACCTAAAACTGTTTCAACTGATGATAATATGATTAATACTACACGTTTGAAAGATTACTCTGACCGTTAGAAATATTGCAATACCACGTCACCAGAGGTCGCAATACCACAATCGGAAAATTGAAAAGAAGGGTTCTTACTTTAAGCCTTCTTTGGAGTCTTGTTATATTAACGTCCACTTCACTTAATCGCAAAACCTTGCCATTTGATGAGTTGATGCAGGGTACTTAATAATAATTCGTTGACTCCACCAAAGAATCGTTGAGGAACATTTAGACGTTGCACTTTCTAAAGTCTGCAATAATTTCAACACCCAGCATTATGAAAAATTACAGACGGCATATAGGTAATTAGAGAAAGCACAAAAAAATAGAAAGATTACAACTATATATGGGCATTTTGTTTCCGGAAAAAATTCCAAGTGAAAAAATTGAAAATTGAAACCAATGCCGCCATTATGGTCTAACAACACAACCCCACAACCGATAGGAGGATATATATTTTAAAAGATTATTAAGAATTTAAGTAAATAAATCGATTGTTCAATTGTTCGATTGCTGGTTTTCAATAAGGGTTGCAAATTTGCTTTGCTTCCATTTACATTTAAAATTAAGTAAATAATTTTACGGATTCGTAATTTGTATATCGCTCCGTTAACAATCAATTTATTTACTTTGTGATTGTTAGTGGCAATAAATGTGTGTAACAGTTATTTATCGTGCGATTTGTAGTAGTCGTGGATAATTTCAAATGTAGAAGGATTAATACAATTGGTTTCCTATAACGAAAACAATTGTTTAACCTCTTTTACTAATTTCTTAAATTATTAAACTTTCCAAATAAAATTAAAAATGCTTCTATTTTTATTTATATTTATAATTGAATAAATAATTTTACGGATTTGTAGTTTATAGATCGCACTCTTAACCAATGCTATAGATAATATTCTCAGTAGGTTGTATTTTTTTTTTTTTTTTTTTTTTTTTTTTTTTTTTGGGGTCATCATAATTGGAAGACGTGATCTGGTGGAGGTTTTTATAAGCTGTGGAAAAAGTGAAGTTTATTAAATGGCAAGATGAGGAGTAATAAATGAAACAAGGTTTCAGATTAAATTGAAGAATCCAAGTTTAGCGTCCATTTATATAAGTGTCAGCTTAAAAGCGCCCTCTTTTAAAAGGCGCTCCATTTTGAGGAGTTGTAAAATGCTTTAGCGACATAATTGCAAGTGTCTCTGTGTTTGAAAAATTATTTTGACAAAGGTAAACACACTTCCACTTGTATTTCTATTTATAAATTTTTAAAATGAGATTGCTTTAATAGTTTCGTAAATCAAATATCGACCAGTCAGCAAATCTCCAAAAACATTTTGCAGTGCGAGCAAAAAAATGTTATAATATATTATGTATTTTGTAAAAAAAAAATTGCGCACTTGGAACATGCACTATTAATATAATTTTAAAGTATTATTTTTTGATTCGGATTTTCTCACCAAAAAGTTTGTCGAAGTTTAACACAGGGTTCCGTTCTGTTGTTCACATTAAGAAACAAACGTTGCTCAGTGCGATCGCTAGACGTATTTAAGAATTATAATTGTAAGACAACTCTCGGCAAGTTGCTTGTAATTCCAATTTATAATCATAAAATTGTAGTTCATTGATTCATTACAATATCCATAAATTAACCGGTCCGATATTAACAGCCATAATTTTCTATTTATTATGTAATTACTCTGTTAGAAAAATAACAAAACTGAACCTTTAACCCAACAAACAAACTTTAAAGATTGATCACATTTTAAACCACAAAATCGATTGAACTGAAGTGTTAACTTTAAAATCCATCTTAATTAGGATCTTGAAATTTTTTTTTTACTCAAACTCTTGTTGTCTATTACGAAAAAAGAAAATGATGAGAAATTCCAATAGACTTAACGATTTAAAAATCAATAGTTCATTAATTAATAACCAAAG
>JAQGAS010001757.1:0-15541 GCA_034686365.1 Pachymerium ferrugineum
GGGAAAAGGTGTACGGACGTTGCCCGTACCCTCCCGGCCGACGAGAGTGCATCGGATCGCGGGGACAAGGTGTACGGGAATAATGTTTCTGCAAGATAGTTTAATGTACCAGCATCTTCCACTCTGCTTTAGTCCATACATTGCTGTTAGTTATGAGTACATGCAATGTTGATCAACAAGAAAAATAAATCAATCACCATTTTGAAAGCAAGTATTGATATCTCAATAATAGCAACTTTTCCTAATTGGGTAAAAAAATAAATTTCCTCATTATTTTGTATAAATACCAACCAACTACAGCATATTCATCAGTTTTTATCTCCAGTCAATTCTCACTCAAATTTACAACCATGAAAACAATTTTTGCAATTCTGCTCATTTGCATGTACAACCAAATAAATGGTCAAACTCCTGTAAGTAATAACCTTTTATATAAAAACATCAATCCAACTTTGCTCTTTAAATAGTCTTGCTCCATTACAAATGAAATGATGATACCAGTGTGTAAAGCTTTGGCCAAAATAACTCCTAAGGAAAATGAACAAGTAATGTCTTAAAATCCAATGTAAGTACAACTTATAATCTTAACAACTTGTGTCTATTACAGAATCACCAGCAAATTTGTGGATGTCTGCAATCTTTCTTATTTGCAAATGTAGGTTTTAAACTCTGGTTGTAAATAGCAACTAATTTAACTGTTCTTAATTAGGCCAGTTTGTGTCAAGTAGAAGAACAACACTTCCAAAACTTGCCCAAATGTTACAAATTATTGTCTTCAGTAAGTTCTAGTACAATATTTCAAACTGTAATTATTAATGTCTTTAATAGGAGGCGTTCAAAACGTTTGTAAATGATGCACGCACTAAAGAAGCCAATAAGTTTGCTCACAATTTCGTTGCAATTGTTTTCGGCTTATGTGGCTCCTCACCGTCATCTGACGACGATATTGAGAAATTTGTTGCGGATTTTTACCGACTTTTATACATTTTTGGTAACAATTTTTTTAAGTATTGTATTCGGTTATTGAATTAATATCTTTTTCACTTTCAATTTAGATTTGCTGCTTATAATAGCAGACCATAAGAACGCCGCTTTTTATTCAGAATGTATGCACGAATTTTCGAATGAAGCAAAAAATTCAAGTGAAAAATAAGTCAAATATTGTATTTAAGTTTTAAGTAATTGTCAAAGTTTTCTGGTATTTAAGTTGAAATAAAATAGTTTGTTGTATCATGGAAAAATTGAAAATTTGTGATTGATTTAGCTTAAATTTAACAATTTCATAAAATCAATTAAAATTTGTACACACGAAATAAATCAATTTCTGCAGGATTGATCAACCCGGAAGAATTAATAACAAGTTTTCCTAATTCGAGTAAATTTCTAAAATCTTTTCCTCAAGTCAATTCCACGTGACTACTCAACTTCTACATTAATTGAAGAAAGTAAGCATAAAAGCTTTACAATGTAGTTCTAATAATGGCCGCAGTTCTAACAATGGTGGCGCGTCGGTACTGCCAGGTGGAACAGGAAATAAATCCACCTGGAAGTACCGACGCGCCACCATTGTTAGAACTGTGGCCATTATTAGAACTACCGAAACGACATCGCCCCATTGCTAAATATTGATTGGCTCATGTAATTGTAAAAGGTCAATAACAAGTTGAGAAAAAAATGATTGTTTTACACATTTGTGATTGATTTATATTTCCTGATCACCAGTCCGTTGACTCGATACTTGTGTTCCTTTTTTAAACTTTCATTTTCCCATTTTGGTGTTTTGTAAATTAAAATAATTTGAAATTTCAAAAAGAAATTTTAATATTTTATGATTAATACCATAGATCAGTAATGAAATTCGTTTATAACGATGGACACGGGGACACAAAATTAGGTCGTTATACATCCGATAGTCGTTGTAACCGGTTTTAAGGTCGAACTAAGCGAAGTCGTTATAAATCAATTTCACTGTATTTACATAAAAATGTTAAGTCTACGCACATACGAAATAAAAAAAAAATCAGACAGTTTGCGCAATATTGGCTAAAACAATATTGATCAACCAGGAAAAATAAATCAATCTTCATTTCATAAATTTATAAAACAATCGTTCATGTCTCAATAATAACAATTTTTCCTAAATTGGGTAAAAAAAAATAAATTTCTGTAATTCATCAATCCTTTCCTCCTTATTTTGCATAAATACAAACAAATATCACAGCATATTCACCATTTTCATTCTATCCGGTCAACTATCACTTGACTCTACAATCATGCAAACAATTTTTGTAATTTCCCTCATTTGTATTTTGAGTAAAACGAACGGGCAAACGCATGTAAGTAATTATACAACTTAAGCAAAATAAAAATCTAACTTTAATCTTTTCACTAGTCATGCTCCATTACGAATGAAAAGATGATACCAGTGTGTAAAGCAATGGCCAAAATAACTCCCGATGAAAATGCGCAAGTAAATGGTACAAAATGACGAAAAATTATGACTACATCTTTTCATTTCAGAATCACAAGCAGATATGTGGATGTACTCGAGCTTTCTTAGCAGGAGACGTGAGTTCTGCACTTCTTTAATCAAAAATAAAATAAAATTTCCCTTTTTGTCTCATAGGCTAGTTTCTGTAAAGTTGAAAAAAAAGACTTTCAAAACATGCCCAAATGTTACAAAGCACTGTCATCTGTAAGTTGTGGTACCCCAATCGATAATATGAAGTTGTACAAAATATTTTGTTGGTTAGGACGCGTTTAAAACATTTGTAGATGACGAAAAGAGTAAAACACTCAATGGAGTCGCCGCTCATTTTCTAGCTCGTGTATTTGGCTTATGCAGCGCCTCGGAGCCATCTGAAGAGAGTATTGAGTATAAAGTAGAGACATTTTTCCGAAGCGAGGCCCTGGTAACCGCATTTGGTAAAAAAAAAAAATGAAAACATGTTGTATTCTATTGCTATATGTTTTCCTACTTTTTTTTTTTTAGATGTCCTACTGCAAATAGCAGATCCAGAAGACTTTGAGTTGTTTTCCGGTTGTTTACACGAAATGGCTGACTTGGCGAATGATTCTGCCTCAACAACAACAACAGAGGACCCAGATGACGAGTAACCGCTTATCATTGCATTAAGCGACATTATTAAAAAACGTTAAGGGTTCACTTTTGTATCAAAATGGAAATAAAGTTTGCACATGAGTATAATATGAAAATGTCTGTGTTTAGAATTCATTTATTCAGTTTACTCTTGTTTACTACTTTAAATTTAAAATATCAAGTGGTTGTTGCCAACAATTTCCCACCAGAATGGCGCAATCGGTCACTGCGCAAGTGCAATTTGGCCAATTGCTGTTTTTTTCAATTATAAATTTTGAAAAATTTATGACAGTAATAATTAAACTGTAAAAATGTTAAAATACTATATTGAGTTAATCTTGTTACGTTTCAATTATTTTATTCTAAATTAATTCTAAACCAATTCAAAATGTTTATAAAACTTTTGCAAACATTATATTATTATAAAAAGTTTATTGTAAAAAATATTTCACGCGAACACTTTTTTTGGACAAATTTTTTATTAAAAAAACGTAACAAGTTTCAACGCGGCCGGGAGGGTACGGGCAACGTCCGTACACCGTTTCCCCGCGATCCGATGCACCGTGATCGGCCGGGAGGGTACGGGCCACGTCCGTACGCCCTGTGCCCGCATCGCTGCGCCCCGCTCGGGGAGAGGCGACGGCCGTCCCGCGGTCCATCGTTGATGTTGTACCCAGTGTTCAGTGGCGCCCCTACATTTAATGGCAACATTTCGTACCAAAAGCGCATTCCCCGTTGGTTTCCAGTTGGGTCTCTGATATGTTTCCAATAAGAATCTCAAAAAGGCATAACAAGATTCCAAATGGAAAGTTAAGGCCTATTAAGACATAACTTAGTTGAAAATAATTAAACTCCTTAATCTTAATTGGTAATAACACCCACTAACAACTACACAAACTGTAGTAAATATTGGCAAATTATATTTCCCATGTTGTATGTGGACATTATAAGTTGTGAAATGTTTTTACTAATTTGGGAATGATTTATCCTTCCTGATGCCCCTTGCCCCAAACTCAAAATTTCAGTTTCCTATTTGAATGTGTGATATTTGATTCAAATTGCAAAAAACAAAATATTGTACAATCAGGAAAAATCAATCAATCTTCAATTCAAAAAACAATAGTTCATTTCTCAATAATGTCAATATTTCCTAAACTGGATAAATTCTTTCCTCACTATTTTATATAAATACCGGTCAACTCTATAACGTTTTCACCCAATTGCAGTACCAGCCAATTCTCTCTCAACATTTCAGCTGACATCAAAATGAAAACAATTTTTGTAATTTCGCTTATTTGCATCTTGAGCAAAACAAATGGCCAAACTCAAGTGAGTAATTACACTTTTAAGCGAACTCTAGTCTATCTTAACTCTCTTTTTAACAGTCATGTCCCATTACGGATGACAAACTGGAACCTGTATGCAAAGCCATAGCCAAAATAACTCCCAATAAAAATGAACAAGTAAATGCTACAAAATGTTGGGTTTACAAGAAAACGGTTTCTAAATCTTTTCATTTCAGAACCACTTACAACTTTGTGGATGTGTTCGAGCTTTCTTAAAAGGAGATGTAAGTTGTGCAGTTCACTTATAAAATAAAAATTTATTTTTTTTTTTCTATAGGCCAGTTTCTGCAAAGTTACGCAAGAAGCCTTCCAAGACATGCCTAAATGTTACAAAACACTGTCATCTGTAAGTTGTAGTACGAAAGTTTATGATATGAAATTTTACAATTATTTTGTTGGTTAGGACGTGTTTAAAACATTTGTAAACGATGAAAAGACTAAACATCTGAATAGATTCGCTGTTCAATTTCTTGCCCATACTTGGGGCTTATGCGGTGACTCGCCATCTGATGACAATATTGAGAATCAAGTAGAAACATTTTTCCGAAGCAAGGGCCTTATAAAATTGTTTGGTAAAATGGGAAAATGTGTTAAAGTCTATTGCTGTACATTTTACATATTTTTCTAGATCTTGTACTAGAAGTAGCGGATCCAAAAGGCTTCGAATCATTATCCGGTTGTTTGCACGAATTTGCTGACATTATAGCGAACGATAATTCTTCCTCAACTACACCTGACTCCATGACCTTACGATGAGTAACTCGGCTTATCATTGCATCAAAATTATTGGTTATGGTAGTTATAAAAAATTATAAGTTCACTTTTGTATCGGACTTGAAATAAACCTAAATTTGGGAATCTAATAACGCCTGTCTGTGTTTGCTTCTCGCTGTTTTGTCTTTTAACTTAAGCTATAAGTAATAAACGTAAACCTACCTTAAGTTGTCATGAAACGTTTTGTAGATATAAATTCTTAGGCCCACGGAAGGTAAAGAGTACTCTCCTTGCTCGTCCATGCGGGACGGATCGTCAACGGGTGACCGCCATTTTCTTACAAAGTATAACGAGTGACGTCACGCCTCGTCACAGATTCTTCAAGTGAAAATAATTTTTAAATCTAGTAAATTAGTTACGATCTATGTTAAATAAAAATATTTTAAATCTTTTCTGTTGACTTAATTAACAACACCGGCAACTCGTGTTAAAATCTTATACCATAATTCGCGCAATGTTATTTGGTTTATTAAAAGACTGTCGTTTCATACAATTTCTTTAAAATTTTCTTTTATCCACATCCTCCCTCCCTGATTCCACAGTAAGCTTTAACTCCACGGCCTATTCCTCTCGCGACAGCCCAAAGCCAACGTTTTTCTGGGGAAATACAAATTTATTAACTCTTAATAAGCTATTTGTAAAGAAAGGAGTGTTACTTCGGTTTTTGTCATTGATGGTGAAAGAGATACTTCTTCCTTTTGAAGCTGGTTTCTCTAGATCGTTCATTCTCTGTCCCCTAAGATCCCTACCAAAATCATTCATGGCAATCGGTTGGTCTCCATCCGCTAAAAAAAAAATAGTTCTTTCAAAGTTATAGTTAGCTGTCACTGTCAAATACTTACCTAAAGGAAAACCTTGACCGAAAGTCAACGAATGCAAAACGAACAGAGTAATGCAGATAACACTTGCGTAATTCATCTACTTAAATTACAGCTGAATGAGTTTGTCAAAATATAAACGCGTAAGCATTTCTTACCTTCACCCAACTGCTGTAAATGACAACTGCCAAAGTAGTGATGAGTTGTACCCAGATAAATTTTACAAAAATGGATTTCCTGTGAAGCCTCAAAGGAATAAACAATTCTTGGGAGATGACAGGATAAAAACAGGAATTGATGAAAATCTGTTTACATCTGAAACACACAACTATAAATAATAAAAACAAAAATTTGTGTAAACAAAGGATGCTGTAAAAGCTCAGTTTTGCATTGAATTCTGAAACAAAGAAATATAACAGAAATTTACAAAGGCCTTATTTAATCATTTTCAGAAAATTTTATTCCTGTAGTGTACACATGAATTATATTTTTATATTATTATTATAATTATTGTGTACAAATTATATTATTCTTACATTGCTTTTTTTAACCATTACGACGCTTTTTCCACTTCTGGTAAAGTTTTTTACCAGCCCAAATTCCTCCTTTTAGAGCCCACCCTGCAACTCCGCGTTTTTCTGCAAAGAAATGAAAGTTCATTTTAAAGACATTTTACAAAACTATAACAACATGGGACATTATACTTCGATATACAACTTCATCCCGATCTCCAATCTCAATGCCTTTCCCAGCTGACATTGGAGATTCATCCTGGTTGATAGCCAATTCTTTGCTCACTGGTGCTAATTCTAAATCGATTTAAAAATTCAATCACATTTCATTCGTATTTTTATTACACATAATATAAAAAACAAACTTTTGTTCTTACCAAGAGATTCGCCAGTCGCAACAAGAAATGCCAACAAAAATATAATGTAGAGATTCATGATTGCAGATGGGACAGAATGTCACCAATGTCTCAAATCAAGTCTAACAACTAATATGTAGTAATTAAATTTCCTGTGGTGTAAAGTATCTACCTACTTTTTCCTAGAAATCTTCCCACTTAACCCGAAAATTGACTGTCAAAACAATAAAATGTAAACAGATTTACTTTATAATAAACAAGAGACCATCCCTAGTGACTTGACTTATAGAACTTATACTTATAAACAAGATAGGGGATACACACCCATAGATATTCCCAAGTTAAAAGTAAGTTGCGTAAACTCTTTAAGTCTTTGTACTTGCATTTTCTCTTGGAGGCCTCTTTGGCCTCCTTGAGGAAGTGAGACGATTTAATAGTTTTAAGTTATTAATTTTAGTGTAGTCGTGTTCATGTTTTGAGTTTGAATCTATACCGTATTGTTCAAGGCTAACATTAAGCCTCATTTTTTTCTCTCTCTCTATACTTGTATTTATAAATGGCAACAATCTTTGGTGTAAGCATAAAGCGACGTTTATGACACAACAAAGATTTGCGGGCGGAAACTGCATTAATTCTGTACTGCTGATTTCCACACACATCAAGTATAAAAAAAAATTTCAAGTCAGTGTTTATTCTTTTTAGTACATAATGTCAATTGACCCCTCTAATAACTTTCAATTAGCCACGACGACGACCACCACCTTTTTTCTTTCCACCTGTGTAGTAGTCCCAAACTCTTTTAGCCGTTCCTCTCCAAAAGCCTCCAGCACGTTTTTCTGCAATAATTAAAATTCGTATCAATTTTCTGACCTTTTTAAAATCATTTCTTACGTCGGATTAAAGAGTCTTCCTGATTATTCGGATAATAATAATCGCGCATTCCAAGAGCGTTGTTTATCGGTTCCTCATCTTGGTTGAATCCATTGTCCGTATCTACCAGATCAAGCATCTCCTCGTTCAAATCACTGACTTTCGCTGTAAATAAATAAAATCTCCAACTATTAACTGAATAAAATTTATTTAATTTCACCTTACGTAACAAAGCGGTCTGGCTGAACGTCAGCATATTAAATAAAACTAGTGAGACGCAAACAACAGCTATGGGCTTCATCTAACACCGTATAGAAGATACAAATTTTGTAGCAATCAGAAAAAAAAATTTCTTACCATTAACTCTGGCTTATTTCTTACAAATGACAATACCATATTCACTTTGTCGTTATTATACATTCATGTCTTTCAATTCTTAGAAACTAAGATGGTCCGGATGAGAGGATTCTCATAATAGAAAAATAATAAAATCAAAAACAGGATTTTAAGAAAAAAATATGATATAAATATCAACATCCTTTGAGTTTCCTACACATTTAGACCTGAAACTAATGATAATAAAAATTTGCTATAATTTTGCATATTACAGTATCGGGCTTTTCATTCATCGGTATATTTTGCGAATGATCTTAGTGGTCGCTGGCAGTGTTAAGCCACAGATTAATAGATTAATCTCTATTTTTCTTCTTCTTTAGGACCTGCAACAAAAAAAAAATCATAAAATCAACAGAAGACTTTTCCAGTAAATGCAAATCTATTATTCCAAACCACAATGACAAATGATAATTATTGTACTCTCATTCAAAATAAGCCTACTCACTCACCTCTTCCCTACTACTTCAACGTCACACGACTAGCCATCATCATTTTTAAAAGAAACATGTTTCGGCCCATGTCTTCCAGTTCCAGGATTCGGTTGGGACATCTACTAGCAGCAATGAAAAACTTCATAGTCAAAATACCTTACAAACACTGCAGAAAATACAACAAATACATAATACCAGACGAAATGGACACAAGCAAAATCAGCAGATTATTATTTTATACTTACAACCTTGGACAGATGGACGCCGTCAACTCCAGCCAAGAATTACACAATCGCGGGATTTTAGTGAGACTAGATTCCGACTACTGGTCTATTAACATCGAACCGGAGTTGAACGATTTTGCAAATTTAGTGCAAGGTGTATTGTCATACGAATTTGAAAATTCAAAGAAAAATTTTAGTAGACATAAAGGTCTTATTACACGTGACATAAAGTAATCCGCAGCAACTTCCGGCCTAAGTTGGAAGTCTACGATAACTTGCAGACTGAATTTCGCACTTTGATTAACGAGACGAGGCGCTGCACGCCGAGTGGCATAAACATAGTGCAGCGGTAAACGAATTAACGGAACGAATTGTAATCAACTACGGGACTCATTATATTTATGAGTGTGATTTGGGTAGTAAAATGTATATTGATACGTATTTTGAAAGTTATGATAGAAATTCCGAGATTTTGTTTATGGACAAGAACGTTTTGGGTGGAATGGAGGATGGTGTAAATGTTGAAGATCATATAGAGATAGTGTTAGTGAATGGCAGGTTTTTGTATGACTGGATTAAACCGGAGAATTTTCCAACGTATGGTGATTCCGAGATTAAGAATTTTTCGACGAGGTTAAAGAACTACATTATTGATTATATGAAGTATGACGGTGAGAGTGAATTTATAGGGAGTTTATGCAATGTCAAATGTGGATGACTGTTGGTGTCCGAATTAGGGACAACTCTGGCCACCATGCGCCGTATGTGAAATATAAGTATCAACCGACCCGGTTAGTGCTTGGTTATGACCGGTTCCGTTTTATTGTCGCGTCTCTGTCGCAGAAATGGAACCGGTTGACGGTTGTAACCGCATATTAACTGGATCGGTTATGACTATCAGGTCACATGCGGCGTATGGTGGCGAGATTCGTCCCTAAATCTGGCACTAAACCATTTCTCGTAAAAGTATCCACTAAGTCAAATTGCACAACTCCCTACAAATAACAAATAAGTTGATTGGGATTGTGTAATTGCAGGAGCGGTAATAAAAGTGGGTGTACACTGTTCAAAGCTAGGAATTTTAATTTAGAAGCTAATTTTGATAATGACTCTTGTGATATCCCTATCACTCCATTAAATGAAAGCAATAAATTATTCCCAACAGCATTTACAATATTTTATGTAACTGGTGTTGCGTTTATAGTACTTTGTCTTTAATAAAAAACAACTTATTAAATTACTTTTGAATGACTCGTAACCGGATTAAAGACCAAAACAGCATTCCAATTTCTGTTGAGCTCGTTCTGGTCTACTTATGGACATGCAAGTTGTGACTGTAAGTGTTAGAAAATAACCTTCTTTTTACCTTAACAGTCATATACATTAATTTGTTGTTTCTCAGTTTTCGATTTATGTTCTCATTGCCATTTGCATCATCCTAACCCTACCCATTGCTGCAAGGTAATTTTCATAACTGATGTTTACAATTTAATATTTTAAATTATTATATAGGAAATGTAGTGCAGGGGGATCTACTTGCAGTAAACCTGATGAGTGCTGCAGCGATGTCTGTTTTATATTTGTTTGTACCTAAATAAACGTATCAATATGAACTGCACTCGTTTTAAATTTGGCGCGCCTAACAATGAACCGATCAGAACGATCGTGATCTTTAAATCCAAAAATGGAGTTGTTGTCATTGCAATGACGTGTACGCACAGCGGCTGTTGGGTATTTCAAACAGATTTAACTATAAATATTGCAACGAAAAAAAATCTATGAATAGCCTGGGATTGTCATTACTCTTTCGAATGGGTTGTGTGTGTGCCAGGGAAACGGTTGACATAAATGGACGCAAGTACCGGGTGAGATCACGGATTGCAGAGGGGTAAGTGGCTATGAGTAGATTCAAACACTGTAAGCACACTTTATTTTCTTGTATTTGTCAGTGGATTCAGTGTTGTAGATTTAATAGAAGATGTGAGAAACCATAAATCATACGCTTTAAAACGAATCATGTGCCACAGTAAATCAGATGAGAAACAAGCAGTGCAAGAAGTGGAGTATCATAACCAATTAAAGCATCCCTACATCTTGGAGTGTCTTGCTTCATCTTTACACGGAACACCGGATATAGTCAAGAGTTCAAGGAGTGAACTTTTACTCCTATTGCCTTATCACAGTGTAAGATATAAAGAGGAAAATATTAATTTCCGTATGGTGTTAATGTGTGTAATTATTTTTATAGAGAGGAAGTTTGCATGATGATTTAATACGAAGACAAAATAAAAAAAGCCATTTTTCCGAAGAATATATTTTACGTTTATTTTTGAAAATATGTCAGGGAGTTGAAGTTATGCACAATGCGCAGCCTGTTACACTAGCACATAGGTGTGTAATGGTGTTTATATCAGTAGGTGCATTCAAATAATTAAACTAAACTGATATTTAGGTGAGTTTACAATCTGTGGCGACATTATTTGTGATTCGAATCGGTTAATATTTGTGATGTCACATATTGTTAAACTCACTGAAGAAAAAGAATGAAGCTTAATGCTGCTAGTGATAACTAGGGTCATGCGTGGCGAAAATAAGTCGAGTCGAAAAGCCTTAGTGTCAAAGCACGAGACCATAAACAGCAAACAGGGGCATTCTATAAATACTTTACATGATTTGATATTTGTTAGAAGAGAAAGAGGGAAATGAAGTTTAAAGTGCCATACCTGACGGGACAACCTATCGGTATAATCAGTACAAAGTCAGACGAGAACACCGCAACTACAGCATAGTAAAAAATTCGTTCTCTGTTTGCAACTGCAATACAAGTAATACTTCTGCTCCACTTTTAATTCGCCAATAAAAGTCTTATACTGACTTACTCTAAACCTCATTTCATTTGGAATCATGTAGCAACTCGACTAAACTTCTTCTAACCATGCAATTAGTTCAACTAACAAGTTCAAACTTGTAATAACTTATTTTTAATTACAGGGATTTAAAACCGGGTAATATCCTCCTCACAATGGATGACAATCCAGTTATTATGGATTTAGGTTCAGCTGGTAAAGCAAGACAAGAAATTAGAGGAAGTGCACAAGCTAGAAATTTACAGGTAAATAAAACGATATTTACCATATACAAATAATATTTCCTTATTTCTAAATATAGGACTTTGCAGCTGAACGTTGTTCAATGCCCTATCGTGCACCAGAATTATTCAATGTTGAAAGTTTTGGTACAATTGATGAAAGAACTGATATATGGGTATAGACTACTGTTTATTTTAAAGTTAATGAATTTTTAAAAAAAAAATTAATTAATTTTGTTACAGTCTTTAGGATGCCTTTTATATGCAATGTGTTTTTTTAAATCTCCTTTCGATTTGGCCCATGAACGAGGCGACAGCGTAGCCTTAGCTGTAGTCAGTGGCAATGTAAACATTCCAGAAACTTCTCCGTATGTTATTGTTAACTAATCATGTTATAAGTCTTGATGTCGCATTAATGATTTTTCTCCATTTAGTTATTCTCCTGCTCTTCATGATCTGATTCTTTCCATGCTGGTCGTTAATGCAATGGAGAGACCCTTTATAAATGACGTCATTAAAAGCGTTGATGTATTGTTACAAACAGCTATTACAGCAGTATAAAAAGTCATTTATTTATTGTATAATATAACGTGAAATTTAATATTTTCCATTATGAAATCATAAATTAAAAGTTATATTAACTAGATTGCAAGTCTTATACATCCCCAAACGAATTTGATTGATTTTCACAGGTGGCCACTTGCATGTTGCTGCCACCTCGTGAGAAAGTGAAACAACTTTTGAAAAAAAAAATGTTTTATTCTCATCAAGAAACTGTACAAATTTGGTGACAAACTGTCAACCTCAGAATAAAATCCTATAAACAAGAAACTACAAAAAATGGATGTGGATGAGTTTTCAAAATGTCCAAAATGTGATAATTTTTTTTTTCTCTTTTTAATAAATCCGAGAACATTAATGAAGAAAATGAATTTTAAAAAAATTTTTATAAAGCCTCAAATTTAGCTTAGAAAAAAATAATAATTTACTTCCTATTGGGCTTGGGCAGTTTCCAAAATTTTCTGCACATAAGTCCAATAGTGATGCAAGAAATGTTTCCAAGTGCGTCTAAACTCATCCGAATTCAATTGAACAAATTTCGAAACAGTATCAGTCAAATTTTGGACATTTTCATTCCCTTCCAGTTTAACCTCATTGACACTAGGCGACTCATTGCGCGCTTCGATAGTGTCATTCTTCTCCACAATGCCGGAAACGGTATTGTTATTCTTCATCAACATGGGCAACAATTGTTTGGCATGCGCAGTCAATGTACCCAAAGCATCAGCAACTTGCATAGTAAGACTCTCCAAACTTCTATCCAACTTCTGCGCCAACTTTTCAACCTTCGGATCTGCTGTTACATTATCCGGCGCTGGTGTCGTAGTTTCCTCTTCAGGTGGCGCTACTGCATTGAAGATCTTCATAACAGTTTGGAGACTGTCCATAACGACCGGTCGAAGACGTTGGGCACTCTCAATAACCAGAATCCTCTGGCTTTGAACATTGATGGGATGTCCTTGCTCCATTTCCTCAATTTCATCCCTGTCTTGGGCTTCATCTATTTCCGGATCCTGGTCTTCTTCCAGTTCTTTGTGTTCATCTTCTTGCGGCATAAACGGAAGTGCGCGCATTTGAATAGTTTTTTGAATGGGAAGTTGAATAGTCATGGGTGGAGGACCTTCAGGTTGACTGACACTCAAAAGAGGTTGTTGTTGTTGTTGTTGATGTTGTTCATTGGCTCCGATCGGCATTTGAAAAAAGAATGGCATTGGTGGACTCATTTCCCGAGTTGCAAATGGCACAAAAGGGATAGCACCAGCTGGGATTTCAGGTGGTTGCTCTATGACGTCATCATCCATTCTTCTTTGTGGACTGTAGGGCATTTGACTTAGAAGTTCTTCATCAGCATCCATACGGCGTTGCATTGTGGGTGAATCATGTAGTGGGATGAAGGGTTGTTGAGGAGCTACAGCCATACGTGCTTGGGCTGGGAAGGCCATAGGATGTGGTTGTTCACCAATGGGTTCCACGAATGTGAACGGGGATGGTTGAGGTGCATCTGAACGGCTTTGTAAAGCGAATTCTGGTTGTTGTTGTTGTTGAAGGTTTTCGTGGGTGTCTTGTGGGGTGAAGAGTTTGGGCATAAAGATGAACCGGAAGTTGACGGGGATTGTATGGACGGTGGAGACCAACACTAACAACGTCAATGCGAGCTTGTAAATAAAAATTTGGAGTGTTAACTTGAGTTTACATATTAAGGTCACTGAACTACCCAATGTGTTGGGAGTGCTATGTGGGTGACAGGAGGAGGAACTACTGGGGTTATTGTCCTCAATAGAAACCCTCCTACATTTTCAATTTCTTTTGTAGAATCCCCTGAACAAAGAATCTGTCTTTCCCTTGTCCTAAATTTTACTTGCTACTGTTTTAAACAAATGTAAGTTGAAATCCTTACTAGGTCATATAATGTTTTGTGGTTTATTGCTGAATTTCTCCTGGCAGTAGAGATTATTGTAACTTTAAAGAAATGAGACAGTTGGATACGTTTTATAGAGATGTAAAGAGATAAGTGTGTAAGGCTAAGCGGTTTTTAGTAATGCTACATTTCACCTCTAGCAGAAATTAATATAATGTGCTTTTGTTTATAAAGTTTGGTAATGAGTCCGTACACTAGGGAGGTTGTAAAAAGCTAACAAAATGCTAGATATACGATTTATCAAGTGAGAGTTCTATAGCGATATTATATATTACTGTTTAAACAACATTAGTGGTAGTGCGGTACAGTGACATTGGATAATTTGTCTATTAACTAACACATCAAAAGACTGTGCGCAGAAGATTTTGCTTGTGAACGTTTTAAAGCCTAAAGAATAATGCCTGGCTAATTTTTGGGCGTTTAAGGCGAGCAGTAGCTAGCTAGAGATTTTTTTAGTTTTGGCGTTTTTGCAGCGTTTAAGAGGAGCACTGCTTAGTTTTTGTGGTGTTTAAGAGGAACATTGTTTAGTTTTTGCAGTGTTTAAGAGGAACATTGTTTAGTTTTTGGCGTTTTTGCAGTGTTTAAGAGAAGCATTGTTTAGTTTTTGGCGTTTTTGCAGTGTTCAAAAGGAGCATTGTATAGCTTTTGGCGTTTTTGTAGTGTTTAAGAGGAGCATTGTTTAGTTTTTGGCGTTTTTGCAGTGTTTAAAAGAAGCATTGTCTACTTTTAACCGTTTTCGCAGTGTTTAAAAGAAGCATCGTTTAGTTTTGCCGTGTATAAAAAAGTTTTGTTTAATTTTTGCAGCTTTTAAAGCTCATCACGCAACTGTTAAAACCAGACCCGGAATTAAAACTTTATAAATTATAAATGCAGGTTAAAGTTACTATAATTATCCATGCATTTATAAACAATTTTTTCCCATCTATTATTCTACTCTATAAACCATCACGTAGTAACACAGAGACCTCCTATAAACTGACCTAATCGGTTAACTAACTAGGAAGTGACCGACATAATTATTACCCTTTAATACTAACAACGCAAATAGCGAATTAAAGTTTATATTTTATCAACTACAAATTACTATATATAATTTTTCGTAGTTTTGTCTTACCTTCATACTCTTGTTGTTGCTGCTTTGTGATGT
>JAQGAS010001758.1:0-15513 GCA_034686365.1 Pachymerium ferrugineum
ACCCGTTTCGCCGAATCCCATTTCGCCGAATCCCGTTTCGCCGAATCATTTTCCCGTTTTGCCGAAAACTTAAAATTATTAAAATTCGGCGAAAAGGGATTTCTTATGGTTAAGAAGATAAATGAGCCCATCTTCAGTCATTGGGCCTTCTTTTTTGAAAGCTTCAGTTATGACTTTATCAATATTAGTCGGCATATTATTCTCAGCTTATTAAATGGTCCTCGACCGAAGGGGAATCGTTCGGCAACTGGGGAGCAGCTTATTTTCTATCGGGTAATGGAATAAGTGAGGAGTCGTCTGTTTCTCTCCCTTCTTTGCCTCTAATCGTGATTTTTTTATGGTCTTGTGATGCTGGCTGACAAGGAAGACTATAGAAGCGGCTTGATCCATCTTCCTCTTCTTTTTTAGAAAACCAAATATAGATAACTCTGTAAGGTTTTCAATACTGAAAAAACAATCTTTTGTGAGTTAAAGTGTTTTATGTTATTTAAGAACTTTTTAGATTCAAAATCTTAATACAAAAATTTAAAGTGTGTAATTTACTGATCGAAAATATTATATACCATTTAAAAATGTCATTATATCGTCCATATCTTCAGCTGTTGGATAATCCTCCCCTTTAGTTGGATTCTTCTTCGTCTTTTTCTTTTTTGCTTTCATTCTGTAGCTTACAGTTGTTCGTGCTCTCTCGCCGCGTATGACCCTTGCTGTCGCTGGCGGCGTTAAGCCTTATTCTACTTTTTCTTCTTCTTCTTGGATCATTCGGTTTTACAATCTTACACTAACTGTTAGTGCAAGATAAACTATTTCTAAGCCAAGGTCCTCGTCACCGGTTCTTAGCCAGCTAAAGGGTCGTCGACCGAAGGGGAATCTTTCAGCAACTGGGGAGCAGCTTATTTCCTTTCAGGTGGTGGAAAAAGTGTGGAGTTGTCTGCTTCTCTTCTTCCTTTGCCTCTAATCGTGATTTTGATGGTCTTGTGTTTGCTGGCAGACAAGGAAGACTTCCTCTTCAAATTCTGAAAGGTTTCTTGGCCGTTTCAGCTGTCAGGATATATTTCGTTGGCACAGAAGAAGTCGCTGACACCAATTCCATTACACATCAAACTATTTTTCGATTTTCTTAACTGAAATATTAACTCCAAAAAACTGTATGTTGTTACATTTTAATTCCTTAGGAAACCCGATACGAGGCGAGTTACGAAGAAGAAAAAGTAATTCGGCTCTACCGTCCGTAATATTTTGCGTCTTGAAATCTACATTTGGCTTCACTTCCATCCAATCCAACAATCTAAATTGATGGCGCCAATAAATTCTCACTTTTTTTCACCACTTCTTGTGATGGGGACATCCGACGCCGCCATTTCTGAGAAGGCTGGGAGGGATTGGGAGATATGGCAGCTCCTCTTGCGGAAAGGGGGCTTTAGCTTTCTCCCCTTGCCGTCTGGCGACGGAAATTTTTCGGTTAGGATGTTTTGGAGAGGGAGGGTAATTTTTAAAAACCCCATCCAGGTATAAAAAGAAAAATATTTGGGTAATTGAGACAGGGTGAGGGTTTTTGGGTGAATGGAGGAGGATAGGAGGGACTTGAAATAGAGTTGGGGGAGGGTAAGGATTGGCACTGGCATAACTAGAGAACTAACCATTTCTTTTTGCTTTTTCTACTTCGAACTCTTCTACTTCGAACTCTTCTACTTCAATATTAGTGATTAAATCATCGATGACTTCAGATACAATTTTCTCTTGCTTCCTCGTCTCTCGTTTTTTTTTGTGCATTTTCTTTGCTCTCCACAGTTCGGCAAATGCCGTCTAGGATATTTTGGACTTAAAAAAAAATAAAAAAAACTCTTTCTTAATGTTTCACAGGTTTCACCTAGTATAAATTAACTTACCTATTTTATTTCTTCTTTTTTCAATTGCTTGTTGTCTGTTCTTTTCTACTCTGGCGAAAATGTTTGGGTGCAGACCTTCCATTTTGAAAAGAACCTAATTATCTCGTATGTCTTTTCTAATATTTCCATATCTTGAATTTCCTAAAAATGCTAAACTGTCTTCCATCTGAATGTCAGTTTTGTTCATTTCTAATGATTGTTATGTTACAATGGGGCGAAGTCGCTTCATATAGAAATGAACAAAACTTTCATTCAGATGGAAGATAGTTTAGCATTTTTAGGAAATTCAAGATAAATTATATGTAAGGTTGTAAGGTTGGCTTTTGTTGGGTTCCTAGTCATGTCGGTATTCCGGGTAATATTATTATATTACTTCTGTCTATTTCCAAAAGACCAGATTCTCCTATCAATCGATTTAACAGCGTCCTATAAATGCAATAGAATGTAAAAAGAATTAGTGTGATAAAGATATTAGGAAATATTTACTGATACGAATTTCAAGCGGAATGTTAACTTTTGTTTCTAGATCAAGTGCATCGTTGGTTTGTTTAGCCTTTAATTGCTGTTTGAACAATTCATTGAATTGTGAGCCAGCATTGTCAAACAAATATCCACAATTTGGACATGTTAGGCACTGTAAAAATATAAAAATTATTTTACAAAAATTGAAATAAGGTTATATAATATACTTATTTACTTTTTCAGTAGGATTGTCTTCTGAAGTATTTGTCTCTTGTGTTTTAGTAGTTCTATTGGAGTTTGGTGTTGGTGGAATTACATTGTCTTCTTCTTTGTCACTAAACTCCAATTCACTCATCGCTAGTCATAATTATGGGGCAGGTCCTTTGTCGTACAGATTATAAGAAGAATAGATAGATCATTTACAATCGGGATCTTAGGCAAATTTGTTCTGCGGTTTGTTTTTGCTTAGTGTTCTCTCGCCGCGTATGACCCTGGCTGTCGCTGGCGGCGTTAAGTCTTATTTTTCTTCTTCTTCTTCTTCTTCTTCTTCTTACACAAAAATTGTTCTCTTTAATGGGGGCTATAATTTCTGAAATTTCAAGATTCTGAATTTTTGAGCATTGGAATATGCTAAAATTATCACAGTTACCAACACTCAAATTGAGTCGAATCTTGCAGTTTTTTAAACTTTTTATCACATGAATATATATTTCATCATTTCCGACTGTTACATCATTTCCGAATCTTAAAGGGACACTCAACCCCTAAGACAAGTTGGGTTTAAATAAAAGATTGAAATGGTCTAAACATGTACGCAATACTTAAATTTCTTAATTTTGAACCGTAATTTAGTTTAAAATGAAAATATTCTATCACGTGATCTAAACCAACCAATGGGATCAATTTTTGTGAACTGGCTGGTCCACAACAATTGATGCCATTGGTTGGTTTACATCACGTGATGGAATGTTTTTACTTTAAACTAAATTACGGTTAAAAATTAAGAAATTTAAGTATTGCATACGTAATTAGACGATTACAATCTTTTATTTAAACCCAACTTGTCTCAGGGGTTGAGTGTCCTTTTAAGTGCAGTGTGCTGACGTTTGGAAAACACGCCGTTATATCTGTTAAAAATCTTTGCGGAATACTTTTGATTAAAAAAAAAGAAAGTTCAGATAATTGTAAAATCGGAAATTCTGATACAACAGATTCTTCCTATAACTTTTTGCGGCGTTAAGCCTTATCCTTCTTCTTCTTCATATAACTTTATAACTGCTTTAAATACATAATCTTTTTTGCCGTCATGACAACAATAAAGCCTTATTATTCTTCTTCTTCTTGTTCTTATTCTAAGCTAACATGGCTTCCTTAGACCCATAGCCATATCTTCTAAACTTGCATCACTTTTATCAAAGTATTTGTTTTAAAATACACATCTTTATTGCCTCTTTATGCACGAAAAGTTTTAGCCTTATTTGAAGTTACATGACATAGACCAAATTCGTTATAAACGAACATGGCGTTCTTAGACCCACAGCCATATCTTCCAAACTTGCATTACTTCCATCGAAAAAATTATTTTCAAATACACATCTTTATAGTTTCTTTATCCACAAAGTTTTAGCTTTAAATGTTTATTATACATATTTGAAGTTAAAAGCAGAGGCGTAGCTAGGGTCATCTGCGCCCCTTTTCGGACCGACAGAGTCTGGGGGCTCACTGAGCACCCAAGATAATTTTGAAATTTTACGGTCATTTGTTTATGAGTAGAATGGCGCCCCTTAATGCTCAATGGGGGCGCAAAAATCATGCTTGCCAGGTTAGGGAGGGGAGGGGGGGGGGGGCTCAGCAAGTAAAGCATAACTGACGTCGTCCTACCTCCTCATGCCCCCCTCCCCTCTGGGTTCCTCTTGAAGCTGTCTTGGCCTCCTTGGGGAAGCGAAAATGGAAGCTCTTCTAAAAAGGTCTGAAAAAACTTTGTGTAGTTCATTAATAAGGTGTTTTTTAAGTTGAATACAGTAGTTAAAACAATTTGATTTTGGCACAATTATAGTTTAATTGCAAATAATATTTATTTAAAATTTTAACTGATCTATTAGGAATATAATATCAGACTAGTTACACATTTATACACGTAATTTTATTGCATATTTCGAATCTAACATTGAAATTTTATAACACTTACAAAATTTAAGAAACTCAGAATCAAGATTACTCATTACACTTCTAGTTACATTAAACAACAAGTGATCAATAACAGACAACCGTACAAAATGCTTCCAAACATTGAATTTACATATAACATTAACTTCATCAACAACATTTTTCTTTACGTAATCTAAAACTTGAACCAGCAATTGACTGCTATTAAAATAATCTAGTTGAATCACTACACACAATTTAATCTTATTATTTGAATCCAAAAGACACTTAACCAAAACCGGTAAACAACTAACACAATTCTGAGTACAACTTATAATGACACGACCAATTTGACATTTCCTAATGACATGCCAAGCAAGTTCTGGTTTGAATTTCTCATTATACAACCAAATCCTTAAACAGTCTATACGAAAACATTCCACAACTTGATTCCAAAAGTTTGTAAGAAATCTACGATTGCAAACCACAACAAAATCAGTTACCTGAATGATACAATCAAACCGTCTACATTTCTCACATATATGTTCGATATTGTAGGGCGTAATTACAAACACAGATACATTAAAAGAAGCTACAATACACGTCTCAACAAACTGGGCATATTTTTGGGAAATATCTTTAGTATAAAAGAAATACCCAGTGTGGTAATTTAAAAGGTAAACTTGATTGGTGAATTACCAATCGTTTGATTTTGCGGTCTGATACAAAACTTAATGTCAGGGAAATTTCTCTGTAAGAAAAACAACATGTTAATTCATTTATTTTTACACATTTTGGAAACTGATGTCTTATTTGTTGTAGGGAAAGATGGTCATTGCAAACAATATCAGTCTCTTTTGGCCGAATATGGTTTGTGATGCGTACAATTTTTTGCACAGTTTGGTTGTAGGTATGGATATGTTGATTTATAGGTGACGGCCAAAAGATGACAAGTTTAGAAGGTTTTATAATTTGTATTACATTTACTTCTTTTGAAAAGTGTGCGTTACATTCATAAACTCTTACTAGAGAAGTATCAGAGGTGCTGATTACGTAATAAGAGTCTGATTTTGCTGTAAATAAATTCCATAATGTTTCATTGGAAACGTAATTACAACTTTGAAAACAGTTTGTAATTGAAACAAACGTTTCAAGACCCGGGAAATAACTCTCTTTATAAAGATGCACATAAGGAGTAAGATAGTGAAGTAATTTTTCTGTATCGCACAAATTGCAGAAGAAGTAAAGGGTTAGTGGCATTTCTCGAGTATCTAAATATTGGAAGTAAAAGTTCTTAATACTTTCTTGTACATCTAGATTAAGAACAAACTTGTGCCATAAGGTATAGGCAGCAAAGAATTCCAACATAGTGCGATGAAATATCTCAAAATGCGACATTGTGGAACCAATGAACACTTGAGTGTGCTTAATAAGAAATCCCAATTTGTGGATTTCCTCTGTAAGAGGAGTCACTTCAAATTGCAACTTCAAGTCCTCCATTTGTTTTAATGCGACCTCTCCAAATTCTTTGAATATCCTTTGATATTCCATGTTACATTCACATACAATGGAGGTTGGATCTTGGAAAAGGTCAATGGCCTCATACGGTTTTTCGTGTTTTGATAAACTGCGTTTGAGTATGCAGTTAAAAAGTGATTTGTACAGTTTAAATTTGGTGTTGATCTCTTCCGCGCCATCGCCTAGAATACATAAATAAGTGAGTAATATAACAAAAAGGGGACATGCGAATAAATCAGGGTTAATGTTAATGATTGATTGGAATTGATTGATGTTGAATGCATGTGGTATGTAAGGCTCCAGATTGGACAAAAATATTTTTACATTAGATACATTTAACCCTAAAATTTGGTATTTCAAATCTTGAAATGTTGGTGATACATCACTCGCACCTAAACCGTCTTGCAAGTCTTCTGGTTTGATATTGCATTCACCACTTCTTGCTGTTATTATAACAGTAGCTTTGGGGTAGACTTTTTTAAACAGTAATGGCAAAATCAATTTTCGTTTCTTTTGGGTTAATTCATCAAATCCATCCAGGATGATTATTGCATGGGCTTGTTTTGATTTAATTAATTTATTTAGATTTTTCACTTCCATTCCAGTAATTTTGGCCAGTGCTTCATCGATGCCTCCATCTGGTAAAGTTTTGAGAGGAATTTCAAATGCGAGTTGGAACCATGATAAATACGATTTTCCTATAGCCCAGTCTCGTACTAGTTTCTTGCTTATAGTTGTTTTGCCATATCCAGGAGGTGCTTCAATTAGAATTCGGGTTTTGCGGCTTGGTGATTTTGGCCATAAACCACAAGAGAGCAATTTTACGTTGGGTTTTGGGAATATTTCTTCCACGTCGATGGGAGTTTTGTCTGAATCCAGTTGTAATTTCATGTAAAATTTGTCAAAGTCCATCCGCAGACCTTTGCTCAGCCATGATACTTGGGGTAAAGTTAGTTTCTTGTGCAGGTGCTTTAAAATCTCTTGTAGTTCTTCAAATTCTTTAATAAAATGTAGTTGAAGGTAAATTATCTTTGGTGGGATTATAATGATATGTTTTACCAGTGAGTTGTAAATCCTTGCCATTTTGGGTTAGAATAACTTCTGTTTTATTATTGTTACCTAAAAATAAGTTTAAAACAAGTTACAAAAGTTGTAATGGAAAATCCTATAACTTTAAAATGAAGAGGACAAAACTGGAGTCTCTTCTGTGCGCTGTTTTAAACATTGCATTATAGGCTATAACTGTATAAGAGGCCAACATTAACGATAATGCATATCGGGGTTATGCAGCAGTTATATCCTTTTACTCGATTAAAGATATGACCAGATAGTGTTGCTTATGAGTGATGACAGTTATTTTTACATGATAAAGAGTATAACTTAGTTGTTCCTAATTTTTGAATGGAAAAATAATTATGTACCTATAAGGTTTATGGACGATTCTCCAGTTTTTATGCTATTTCCTTGCAGTACATCTAATTAAAAAACATAATAATTTTAAAATTAATGTTTTAATATTGATAATTAATTGATTACTTTGATTCTGCTGCAGGAATTCAACTTCATCTGCCATTTTTGGGTGTCTACATAACGATCTATCGTAAAATGCATCAATAACTACTATAGTTATATGTATAGAATGTATAAATGTACTTGTAGCATTACTTAATACGTTGTTAATGCGTTTTCCAGAGGGGTGGTTTCTGATTACAGACCACAGACTAAACAGCAGATATCAGTTAATCAGCAGATAAGATAAAGGAAATTGCTATGTTGAATTAGTTAAAATTAAAGAAAATGTCTATTTTCTGATTTACTCATTAATCTTTTATTTTTGTCTGATATAAACCTGTGGAATTTTTATAATAACTTTATTCCAATTCAAGTCACGAGGTTCTAATATGAAATATTTAAACTTTTATTGTCCAAACATAACAGTTGAAGGTGTTTTAATTGCTCTACGCAATTTAAAACAATTGCGAGAGTGGGGTGGTTATAAGCGTATAGTTCAGCATAGGCCTGGGCCCATAACCTGTTGAATTTGTAACGCGAATAAAAGGGGCTCCATCTATGTACACTTTCAAGCATCCGATTTATTCACCCAGATCTGATGAACAATGAATGTATACAATAACACAATCAAAACAATCGTATCACAACATTTTTGCCGCCATTTGTCCATTTTGGACAAATGGTTTTAGAATGCCCTTAAGAAAACAAATCAAAACTTTAAAGCAACTTAGTATCAATGTCATGAATAACAAATTCTCTGTATACCCAACCTATTGGTTTCGTAGCCTCCGTAAGCATTTATCTCTTCATATCGTATTTTTACTTATACAGTCACCTACATGTAGCGCCTACTTTAATCGAAGACTTGATCTTGTATCCAAACGATGCTAACCAATCACTGAAACTATCGCTTCTCGATAAATGGCAGATGATCAGGACAGACACTACAAGATTAGAAATTGAATTCGAGAAATACTGGAAACCAGCGTGGTCTGTAAATATTTTAAACGCTGCATTAAGAAATTGTCAAGTATGCAATGAATACAAATCATAACAGTATATGTATTTTTATTTTTTTATTTTTGTAGGGGCTTACCCATCTCACTCTGAAAAATACAGACATCTTAACGGACGATGATTATATACATTTTGTACGCTATATTCCCAACATTATTGCCTTAAAAATTTACTCAGAGAATATAAATGATGACGTTTTAGAGGCAATAGGTGATTTCTGTCCAAAACTTGAAAATTTGAGTTTAGTTAGGAATTCAATAAGCGACGATGGTATCCGTCGCTTTTGTCAATCCAAGTCTCGAGGCTCTAATATGAAATATTTAAACCTTGATTCTTCAAAAATAAAGGAAAAAGGTTTTTTATTCGCTCTACGCAATTTGAAAGAGTTGCGAGAGTGGAATAATGATTATGTGATTGAAGCATTTTTGAAATTGTTCAAGGAGTTGGATAAGTCAGAAGAATTGCCAACATTCCAACTACGCAAACTACCGCGGATTTATATGCCTTGGATACCAAGTGGGTTTTTACAGTCTGTGACGAAATGTTGCCCAAATGTACCCAACCTTAATATATATGCCAACAACTTTGCGGACGCTGTTGATGAGCTTAGAAAATGTGATAAAATTCTTCCTTTCCGTTTGCTTATCCGGGAGGGATCTTTGATTCCGGATTGGTCTGATGTAGGATCAAAACTGACTTGTCTGGAAATTCAATTTAGTGACATTGATTTAAAATGGATTGGTTTAAATTGTCCTAATTTAAAAGAGTTGTACTTGGGCAAAGTTAAATACTTACCAATGACCAATGTAAAGAGAGAAAAGAAGCAAATTCCATTTACTAAACTGTTGAAACTTTCTTTGAGATCAATTCCTAACTCCCACTTAAAATTTTTACTCCAAAACTGCTTAAGTCTGGAACAGTTGCGTATGATAGGGAACAAGAAGGTCAATGATGATGTTATGATTAGTATATTACATGAAGTTAACCCTTTAAGACATTTAACACATTTTTGTTGTGACAGTTTGACCAAACGAGGGATAATGGAATTGTTGTTAATGAAAAATAATTTGCAATACCTTGCACCTTTGCACAGTGAAGTTAAATCTTACATAAAAGAAAATAATCTTGACGTAATAGAAAGATTTTTCTTTTGAGTAAAAATTATTTAGTACATAAAACTGTAAGTTTTTGTATAAAGTATTTTAAATGAAACTATAATTTTGTTACATAACGGAAAATTTTCAGTTTACAATCTTGTTCACATTATCTTACATAAAAGAAAATAATCTTGACGTAATAGAAAGATTTTTCTTTTGAGTAAAAATTATTTAGTACATAAAACTGTAAGTTTTTGTATAAAGTATTTTAAATGAAACTATAATTTTGTTACATAAAGGAAAATTTTCAGTTTACAATCTTGTTCACGTTATTTTATTGCATATGATGCTCTGTAACAACGGCAAAATGTTGTTTTAAGGCAATTATTACAAACTGATATAAAACATTTTTTCAGGCATAAGTTAGTAATTGCTAACTAATTAGAAATAATTGAATGATTACAACTATTGACAATAGATGTCGCGTCGCCACACTCAAACAACATGTCAGCTCTCACGAACACGTGTTGATGATCAAGGATCATAAGTGTAAAATGCATGTATGGTTTACTTCATTTTAAATTACAGGTTATTTCATTAACTTTATATTTCAGAATCCCATTTAGAAAATAAAACAGCTTCGAATTCATACAGCCATCGAAAACATACCGAAATACGACCCAACACATTCAGCTGCCCTTCAGCTAACTTCACAAAACATTACCGAGTAATTTTATCGCTTGTTAATTTCGGGCAAATTTATGATATTTTTGCCTTTTTAGAATGCCTTTAAGAAAGCAGGTAAAAACTTTGAAGCAACTAAGTATTGATGTCATAAATTACACACCCTTCTACCCAATACATAAGCATTTTATCTCACTGTTAACATCTTGTTTTTACGTAAATGGTCACCTATATGTAGCGCCTACTTTACGCGAAGAATTGATCTTTTATCCAGATGACGATAACCACTCACTGAAGCTATCGATTTCCGATAAATGGCGGATGATCTGCAAAGATATTACAAGATCAGAAATTGAGTTCGAGAAATGCTGGAAACCAGAATGGTGTATTAATGTTTTGATTGCTGCTTTAAAAACTTGTTCGGTTCGTAACGAGTACATACATACGCTGTATGGATTTTATATATTTTTGTCTTTTTTTTAGGGGCTCACCCATCTCAATTTGAAAAATTCCTACATGTTTACACCGGATGATTACATTCATTTTGTACGCTACATTCCCAACATTGTCGTTTTAAATATGACTGATTCAAGAGTTATAAACGATGACGTTTTAGAGGCAATAGGTGATAACTGTCCGAAACTAGAAAATTTGGGTTTGGGTTCGTGTGCTATAAGCGACGATGGCATCCGTCGATTTTGCCAATCCAAGTCACGAGGCTCTAGTATGAAATATTTAAACTTTGATTCCACGAAAGTAACGAGGAAAGGTATTTTATTTGCTCTACACAATTTGAAAGAGTTGAGACAGTGGAATAATGGTAAAATGATTGACGAGTTGATGGAAATGTTCGACGAGTTGGACAAGTCACAAGATTTTCCAACATTCCAACTATGCGATCTACCCTGGATTGATGTGTGTAGGGTACGAAGTGGGTTTTTACAGTTTCTGACGAAATGTTTCCCAAATGTATCCAACCTTGATATATATAAGCCTAGCTCCGACAAAATTCCGGACGATGGTATTGAGATTACAAGATGTAATAAAATTATTTCTTTTAGTTTGGATATCCTGGATGAATCTTTGATACCAAATTGGTCTGATGTCGGATCAATACTGACTACTCTACATATTTTTAAGATTCATGACTTCGATTTAAAATCTGTTGGTTTAAATTGTCCTAATTTAAAAGAGTTAGACTTAGGCCCTTTTAGTTACTAACCAATAACTAATGAAAACACAAGAAACGAGCAAATCCCATTTAGTAAACTGTTGAAACTTTCATTGTTTCAATTTCCTAAATCGCACTTAAAATTTTGTCTCCAAAACTGTGTAAGTCTGGAAAACTTGACTTTTTTTGGGAACAAGCAGGTCAATGATGATGATTTGATTAGTATATTACATGAAATTAACCCTTTAAAATATTTAACACATTTTGCCATTTATGATTGTATTAAGTTTACCAAACGGATTATAATGGAATTGTTGATGAGGGAAAATAATTTAGAATTCCTTGGAATTGATCTTGTAAATGGCAATGACTTAATTGAAATTGAATCTTATATCAAAGAAAATAACTTAGATGTTTGTACACTGTAGATAAAGACTAATTCTTTGTTAAAAAGTATTTAAAGGAAATTACAAGCTTAATAAACGAAAATTTTCTGTTCACAAGTTTGTAGACGTTATTTTATTGCGTATGATGCTCTGTAACATCGGTAAAATGTTATCACAATTTTTGCAATCTCTGATATAAAACATTTTTTCAAGTATTAGTTTGTAATTATTCTAATTAAGAAGTTACTGAAAGTGTAACTATAGTATAGTGACACTAGATGTCGCCACACACAAACAAACATGTCAGCGCTCACGAACATGAGCGTTGATGACCAAGGATCTGTGTAAAATACATGTATATTTTACACACCCATTATAGATTATATCATTAACAGTAGGCCTTCTAGAAAAAAAGTAGAAGCGTTAAAACAGCTTTGCATTTACACAGCCATCAAAAACATACCGAAATACCCAACACATTAGGCCTAATTTTGAAGTCTTATGTCATCGGCTTTAAAATTCGTATTCATTAGAAACGGGTACTGTGCTGGGAGGTAATGACTTTCTAAAGGATTCGGGGAAGAATCGAGAAATTTATTGGATGATAGACTGAAAATATCGTATCGAATTCATTATCAGGTCAAAACTTAACCATAAATCCCAAACCGAATGATCCTAGATTAACATTTACAAATAACAGACAACTGGAGCCTGATTTTTAACATGAATTTTTAACTTTGTATGTTCGTCATAAAACTAGCTACAGTACTTCCACGTTGGGAAATGATTCTAAACTGGCGATGTGACCTGGTGATATTTGTAATCGAGATTTCATTTGACAGTTTTATTCGAAATCGTGGGTTTTCAAAACTACAGTTTTTCTTTTCACGCCATTTATGATGGCATTGATAGTCGGATCGATCCGTCAGCAAATACATTATTGATCCCTAAAAATAAGAGTTCTTTGATAAATTAGGTTTTGATTTTTTTTATACCCAAACTTTGAAATTTGTGCCATTAATTTTAAATGAAGTTTTTGCCAAAAAAAATTCCAAATCCTCTTTTATTGGCGCGTCCTCTACCTTGATAGGTTTCTGTCACACCATAAGCTATATCTTGTGATGTAGGTGGTGTAGTCAACTGTCAGTTTTCTTCTGATGGTAAATGTCGCGAAAGTAAAGTCATGATCAAGTTCTTTACTCTGTGACACACTGTGATATTTTGGGAGCAGCCCTTTAACAATACGAACATAACACTCATTCCTCCATTTTGTCCCCCAATGCATGACATTTCTTTAGACCTTTTCACATATTCTGTGGTAAATTCGTTTGGCTTTATTTTTATTGAAGTAATTAGCATTTTCAATTTACCTTCAATTCTTGCACTTTATCCACGTTTTTATGTTTTAAAATCTGCCAGGCTTTATGTGCCGTTTCAGAAGTCAGGATATATTTCATTTGGACAGGACAAGTCACTGACACAATTGCATTGATACACCAAACCAAACTATCCGCTTTTTCCAATTCCGACTGATCATCTGTCGTAGCAAGAAGGCTTATTCTTCTCCACAACAATCCAATGTCTTTAGATCTTTAGCCAGGTCTTTACCTTAAGGGCCCACATAAAATAATTCTTAGAGTCCAGTATTTTAGCCTGTGTTAGACCTTGGTCCACACTCATCTAAATCAATATAACTTAAATTCACCCCTGCAAAAATTGTAATAGTCATAAGTTCTGAATCATTTTACTCAAATCAGAAAATATCAACACTCTTGCATAATGTGAGTTCAGCATAGGCCTGGGCCCATAACCTGTAGAATTTGTAACGCGAATAAAAGAGGCTCCATCTATGTACACTTTCAAACATCCGATTTATTCACCCAGATCTGATGAACAATGAATGTATACAATAATACAATCAAACAATCGTATCACAACATTTTTGCCGCTTGTTAATTTTGGACAAATAGTTGATGATATTTCTTCATTTTTAGAATGCCCTTAAGACAGCAAATCAAAACTTTAAAGCAACTTAGTATCGATGTCATGAATAATAAATTCTCTGTATACCCAACCTATTGGTTTCGTAGCCTCCGTAAGCATTTATCTCTTCATATCGTGTTTTTACTTATAAAGTCACCTATATGTAACCCCTACTTTAATCGAAGATTTGATCTTGTATCCAAACGATGCTAACCGTTTGTGTTCGTGGGGTGTGCTTGAGCAGTTCTTTTAGATAGAAATATTGTTGTGTTGAATTTGATGGTGGTGGCCATATCTATTTTCTGCTTCCAAGTCTTACTACTCTTGATTTGTCTGTGGTGTCGCCTCAGCTGGCTCCTTTTCTCTCCTGGAAAATTTTGGATGATTCTCGTGGGAAGTGATCATTTTCTCATTTTAGTAAATTATCTTTTTGCTTGTGGCGTTAAGCTTTATTTTTCTTCTTCTTTCTGCTTTGTGCACAGGTTTCTCTTTCTTTCCATCTTGGGCTGTAGCTAAGGCTGATTGGAACTAATTTGCTGCTCGTGTTGAGGTCTCGATTCGCTCTGTGCAGGCGTTAAGGTTAGTAGTGCTGTGTTGTATTTTACTAACCAGGTCTTGATTGTGGCTGGGAAAGCCTTGGCCTGAGGCTAAAACTTGGTGGACGCAGGAGCACGCCCTTGCAATCCACTATCAAAAGAAGACATGAAAGGCGTCCAGAATACAAGAGATTGAGAGCTGTTGCTTGGCTGTGTGTTCGTGTGTGCACCACGTTACATGGAGGAAGTTTGCAGACGATTTGTCTCTTGCTTTGGGGAGGTGGGGGTGAGCTGAATAAACTTCATAAAGCAGTTAGGTCTCTGGTTTTTGTCACCAGTGACTGACTTGAGTATACTTTGTGGAGCAAGTGCAAGTAAAGCATGTCCAACTTCGTACCTTCACGTGGTCCTCTCTGGGTTCCCCTTGGATATCTCTTGGACCCCTTGAGGAAGCGAAATGGAAGCCTCTGGTTTAATAGCTTTTAGTTATTACTTTTAATTGTTTTGATCACGTATGGATTTTACTGGTTTTGTCTTGGTTTGGTTTTGCTCTCGCCAAGTATGAACTCAGTTGTCGCTGGCAGTGTTAAGCTTTATTTTTGTTTTTCCTTCAACAGTTTTGCGGACGATTTTATTAGAAATTGTCATAAAGTGATTACCTGTTGTGGCTCTTTGATACCAAATTGGTCTTATGTCGGATCAAAATTGACTTATCGGTATATTCATATTAATGACATTGATTTAAAATCGATTGGTTTGACTTGTTTTCATTTAAAAGAGTTGATTTTGTATGAAATTAGTTACTTGCCAATAAAACCAATGTAAAAGATAGAAAATGAGCAAATTCCATTTAGTAAACTATTGAAACTTGCTTTGAGATCAATTCCTAACTCGCACTTAAAACATTTGCTCCAAAACTGCCTTGCGTATGGAATGGAACAAGCAGGTCAATATTGATTTTATGATTAGTAGTAGACGGCTGTAACGGTGAGACGCAAGTCTCCTGTCTTCTCTTCACTGAAGTTACTCACCAAACGCTGTACGGTTGGAGTAACTCGTGATCCTGCAAAGGCTGTACGGTTGCAAATCACTCGTCTCCTGGGCTCGGTTAAC
>JAQGAS010001759.1:0-15473 GCA_034686365.1 Pachymerium ferrugineum
ATTGCCTGCTTAACAGACACAAGCCCTTTTTTCACACAAGTTGCAATTAGCAACAAAACATTTTCTCTTCCTTTCTCATCGTCTGCACAACCTGAAGCATCTGACTCATACCCTACTTCCTGTCGGATGCCAGAGTGTTCTAAGGGTTTTCTCCCTTCTCTTTTCAAATCTCTCATCCTGTCTTCTTCCTGTCTTTCTTGTACTAATTTTGCACTATTTCCTGTAGAATTTTTCAACATTTTTACCTACTCTAATTCCCACAAAAAACTGTTACAAAACTTCCCAGAAAAACGTACTTAGAATGAAAGTCATGAATGAAAAAAGATTTTTCCCAAACTCAAATAAACAAAATGAGCAGACACGTCTCACAATAAATGCAGAAACGTCTCCAAATAAAATAACGCTGAAAACGTCTCACAATCCGTGCAAAAAATTACAATAAATGCAAAAATCTTACACTAACTGCTGAAACGTCTCAAAATAATACAATAACTTGCAGAAAACGTCTCACAATCCGTGCAAAAAAATTACAATAATGCAAAAAATCTTACACTAACTGCTGAAACGTCTCAAAAGTAACAAAATTTCTGTGAAGACACATCTCAAACTATCTGTAGATCGTTTAAATCATCCAAACAATTCAAAACGTCTCTCAAAATAAACAAATATGCGTTTCTTCCGTTTTTCAGAGGTTGGCTTCTCCCTCTTACTCCGCTCAAAGAAACACTTCTCACGACGATCTTCTTCCGCCGAAACGTCTCAAAAATCGCCGTACAATCCTATCAAACACTAAGCTAACCTTAAATCTATAAAGTTCACAATTATTTTCAGAAAAAACTGTGATAAAAAAAATATTATCTGAAAAGATTCTTCTCTGTAGTTGAGGTAATGAGTCGATCCTATTCAACGAAATCTCCTGTCACCAAAGAAAATGTATCCGGACTGGCTCCCATATGTGGCGAGTTTTGTGCTGTGGAATGATTAGACTTGGTGATTGTTTAGAGATGTTTATTTGTTGAACTATTGAGGAGGACTGACTCGCAGGAGCTCTGCAGGGAAGCAGGAAACCTCGGCTTCCGGCGCCCACAACGCCACCAGTGCCAAACGGGCACATTGCTGTTGTGAATAAGATTGGTATTGTATCACTATTAAATCTAATAAAATCTAATAGTAATTGTCTTTAATTTCAAGTTTATAGGTCTAAAAATGCCTAGAATTTATAGAAGAGTACTTGGGAGTAGAAACTACGCCAATTATTCGCCTGAAACTTTACAACAAGCTTTACATTTGACACGGACAGAAGAAATGTCACAGCAGGAAGCATCGGAGCATTTTGGTATTCCATGAGGAACTCTAAGTAACAAAATTCGAGGTTTACATGAGAAAAAACCAGGTGGACAAACATTCTTTACTACGGAAGAAGAAAGCATACTGGCCAATCATTGTATTCTGTTATATGGATTTCCTATTGATAAAGAAGATTTAAGAGTAATTGCACAAGATTATTTGAAAAGAAAAGGAGTCGTTCTCAAGCGAAACAAGGAAAATGTACTCACCAATGAGTGGTGTGTCAGTTTTTTGAGTCGACATGCTGAATTGACTGAGCGGTTTGCGGCAAATATAACTCGGAAAAGAGCAGAAACAACAGCTGAGACCATGTGTGATTATTTCAATAATTTGGAAAAAGAAGTTGATGGAGTACCCCCAGAAAACATATGGAATTATGATGAAACCAATTTTTCTGACAATCCAGCTAACAACAAAATTATATGCAAGCGTGGAAGCAAGTATCCAGAAAAAGTCATGAACACATCCAAATCGGCCATATCTATAATGTTTTGTGGGAATGCAATTGGCACATTAACACCACCATTCATAGTATATAAATCAGAAAATTTATGGAGCACATGGTGTGAAGATGGTCCTCAAGGTGCATTTTACAATCAGTCAAAATCAGGTTGTTCTATATAAACAACTTTCTTTAAAATTCCATATAGAAATGTGGTAACTAGATCAAAGTGTCTCGTTTTCCATCTTTCTGTTGCCACTGCCATAAGGATTTGCATTGTTTTTGATTTTACTACAGGTACAAATGTTTCATAATAGTCTTCCCCATATGTCTTCTCATATCCTCTTGCAACTAGGCGAGCCTTGTATCTTACTATATCGCCCATTTCATTTTTCTTCCCTTTGTAAACCCATTTTGATTTGATAACTTTTCTATTATTGGGGCGTTTGAAAAGAGTCCATGTACAATTTTTTGTTAAGCTGTCAATTTCTTCATCCATTGCCAGTTTCCAATGGTCTGCATCTGTTCCTTTCAATGCTTCAGTGGCTGTGGTTGGCTTTTCTTTCTGTACAACATTTGCTATGTGCTTCATGTCTGTTGTGTAGTGTATGTTACACAAATTTCTTTCTGCTATCCGTTTTAATCATCTTAATTGTTTAACTATCTCATGAGGTAATTCAGTCTTACTTCTACTTACTTCAAATGTATCTTCATATTCTTGATTCTCATTCACCTTTTCATAGCTGTTTGTTTCTGTATTCTTCATTTCATGCTCTTTTTCTACTTCATTAAAATCCATTTTCTCTTCATTAATTATTTCGTTTGGCTCATTGTATTCAACATTTTTGGTCTTTTGAATTTCATTCACCTTGTTAGAGTCTGAGATGGGAACAATCAACTGTAACTCGTCATTGAGTAATGGCTTGGGTCCCTTCAAAACAAAAAAAAAGTTAGTTTCATCAAACTGTACACCTCTACTTAGAGAACTTGTCAGTTTTTGGGTTCCACAACTTATAACCCTTTACTCCATCAGGATAACCCACAAACACGTCATCGAGTTTTCTTCTTTTTCTCTCTGGTATTCGTGCCCATACAATGCACCCAAATATTCTTAATTGAAACTTTTTTTTTCTCTTATAGTTCTTGTGGTATTTTTCCACCTATAGCTCTTGAAGGACATCTGTTTCTTATGTGACAGGCTGTGTGCAGTGCCACTGCCCACATATACTTCGGCATATTGGATTGATTTAACAAACATCTTGCCATATTAAACAGTGTTTGAAACTTTCTTTCAGACTTCCTATTCTGTTGTGGATTTTCTGGGACTGTCAGTTGAGCTTGTATCCCATGCTCCTTAAAATTCGATGAATTCATTGCTTCTATATTCACCTCCATTGTCACTTCTTAGACAAACAATTTTAGATCCATGATAACTTTCTACCATCTCTTTATACTCTTTAAATTTGTTTAAGACTTTTGATTTCTTCTTCATTGTATATACTATTGTTTCATCAGTGAAGTCATCAGTAAAGTGGACTACATATCTCGATCCACCCTTAGAAGTAGGTGTGATTGGCCCACATACATCCGTATGAATTAATTACAGTGGCCGGCTTGTTGTTTAATTGGAATTGTGGAATGGCAATTTTTTCATTTTTCCTTTCAGACATACTTCACAGAATTTACAGATCCCATCTATATCCGAATGAAAATTGAATTCATTGATTTTTCCTAATTTTCATACTGCTTGAATGTGTAGATGACCTAATCTAGTATGCCATAACTTCTCTTCATTTGTCATTGATGCCATTACCGTGTCTTTTCTAATTGATTCTTCATAAACTGGATAAACTGTTTCATTTCTTTTTGAACAGATTATTTTATTTCCATCTTCGTTATTCACTGTCAAAGTTTCATTCTTCATTGTTATTGAAAATCCTTTCTTCTCAAATTCTTCTAGAGACATTAGGTTCTCTCCCAAGTATGGTACTAATAGCACATTGCTCAAGGTCAACAACCATCCACCATTTGTAGTGCATAAATTTATGTCCACCTCGCCTCTTTCCTTGACTTGTAATTTTTCTCCATTGCTATTGTAACAATTTTGTATGGTCTGCAATTCTTTAATTTTTCTCTATATGGAGTCATATGTCCACTATCCAGTAACCACACTTCCTCACATCGGTCTTCAGATGCAGCACACAGTGCTTTGTACACTCTCTTCCCATAATTCGCTACCCTTGCATATTCTTCTTTATTTATTTCAACCTTACTTTTATGATTCTGTGACCTTGGGCAGAATCCGGCTATGTGGCCCAACTCACCACAGGTGAAACAAATTGTTCTTTTTTCTTGAAATTTTTCATCATTTGTGTTTTTTATATGGCTACGTCTGCTGCCAGGGAGAAATCCCTGGCACAAAATGTCTGCTGCCAGGGAGAAATCCCTGGCACAAAATGTCTGCTGCCAGGGAGAAATCCCTGGCACGAAGTGGCTGCTGCCAGGGAGAAATCCCTGGCACGAAGTGGCTGCTGACAGGGAAGTTTTTACTTTGGTACGTCGCTACTTCCCTGTCACAAAATGTCTGCTGACAGGGAGAAATCCCTGGCACAAAATGGCTGCTGACAGGGAGAAATCTCTGGCACAAAATGGCTGCTGATAGGGAAGTCGAGCCATCTGTTCCTGTTGGATGGCGCATGTGCATTTACAACCCACATTTTGGCATATAAGGGTGTGCGCCAACTGCTACCTTGATAAAAAGTTTTCTATCTTAAGACAAAATGGAAACAGGACAAATTAAGAACTTCCCTGTCAGCAGACATTTTGTGCCAGGGTAGGAATTACATTTACAAAAGTTGGGTTCCAATAAAAGAGAAATGGATGCATGCGTATCGAAAGGATTTGAAAACACTAGGCACAAACACGAACAACCGGGAGGAGTCAAACAATCAGAAATTTAAAAAACTGCTAAAATCAAGTAATACCACTGATGAAACTTTCAAGTTTTGGTTGATTTGAAATTCCCTGGCAGCAGACATTTTGTGCCAGGGAAGTGGCAATGCAACAAAGTAAAAACTTCCCTGTCAGCAGCCATTTCGTGCCAGGGATTTCTCCCTAACAGCAGCCATTTTGTGCCAGGGAAGTGGCAATGTACCAAAGTAAAAAGTTCCTTGTCAGCAGCCATTTCGTGCCAGAGATAAAAAGATTTTTTAATTTTGATGGTTTTAAGATTGGAAAAAAAATTCAGTTTCCATACTAAGTTTGGACCAACGACCTCAGAAACTCCAGTCCAGAGCTTAAAACACTGTACTCCAGTTTACACCGAATGTTTCCCCCTTTTAGGCTGTTTTAAAATAAAACTTCCCCTTTTTCCTTGTCAGCAGCCATTTCGTGCCAGGGATTTCTCCCTGGCAGCAGACAGTGCGTTTTTCTATAGCTCTTATGGTGAAAGTTACCCTTGAAATGCTTTCCATTTGTTTTATCTTCTTTTTCTTCCATTTTTCTCATATTGTGTGTATTCTATGCATTATTTTTACCTTTGTTTCTGATGGCTAATGCTTTCTGTTCTTCTTCAGTTTCATTATCGCTGTCAACTAAATTTTGCAGTCGTTTTTCTTCTATAATAAGGGCTGCTGATACCTTCTCAGCTGTTAAACCTGCTACGTCATGTTGTAGACTTAAAATCAATGGCCTATACAACTTTGGAAGACCCATGATGAGTAGAATTGCTTTTTGGGGTTTCTGTTTTTGGGCAGCCTGCTGTACTTAACCATCTGCATATTGATAATATCTTTCCATGATACTGCAACATGGATTCTTCCTTTTTTTTCATGAAGTTTTATAATTTCTTTTCCATTTCCATTATGTGTAGAGCACCGTAGCTTTTGTGAAAATCCGCCAGTTTTTTCCATAAATCTGACGCTCGATCTGCATCTAATCTGTCAATGTAATAATCTTTAACTATTTGCCATAATAAACCCAGTGCTAACTCATTTTTATCCTCCTCTTTTTGCGTCATTTCTTCATCATAGCGCAGTTCGACTGCATTCCAGCAATTTCTTGTCAGAAGTAAGGATTTGGCTCTTCTTGACCAGGCACTATAATTGTCCTTCTCCAGCTTTTCAATTTTAAATTCATCCATTTGACCAGCCATGGCTAAAAATATTATCACTTCTTAAAAAAAAGTTCACTTCTTAAAAAAGAAGTTCACTTCTCTTCTTTTCTGAGTTCCTTTGTCTTCAGTCACACCCTATGACTCATCAGTCAGGAATGCGTTTTGACCCTTTTTCTTTTTTCTTCTTGTCTTCACTTAATTTCTCTCTCACCTTTATCTTCGCTTTCTTCACTATTTTGGTTAAACTTCACTTGTTTGTCGCGCTTCCTGGACCCATAACCTTTTAGAAAACGCGCTGCAGTGTGTGTGAGGTATGGTGAGAGAGACACGTCTTGCTTCGATAAAAGTAGGGGTGGAACTGAGTGGGTGCTCTATAGGGGGCCAGAGGGCACCACCGTCTACTTAGGTTATTTTTAACACATAAGTTGAGAGAAAATTTGCTCCTTCGAAAAATTGTTCAATGTGTTCTTCAGTTTTGAAAACTATTTCACTGTCATTAGCAGTAACTGTACATCTATCGTTCCAAGCCAATAGTAAACTAAGCAATTTGTAATACCTCACCAGATTTGCAGGAATGAGATAGTCAATGCTAGTTTCCCGTACTTGATCTTCAAATGTACATGATACCAAAGACTTATCCTTCATATCCTTCTTTTCATCCATCATGCTTTCTTTCCACAGACTGCAAATGTCTTTACACTATGAGTATGTAGACTAAAGAATTCTCTCCACTAAGATTCACATTTCCTTTTATCTGATTCAAACTTCTTCTTCTCTTTAACCATCATCCACACCCTTCCCCAATGACATCAGTCACCTGCTACAAAAAGTGATTTCCTCTAATTTGATTTATTCAATAGATAACATGTAACTACTATATGACAAAATTTTATCCATTAAAACTACAAAGATCAATATACCATTCACTATCAGAATTATCATTATTAACACTGATGTTTCCTCCAGATGTAATTTATCATTTTTGACATTAGTTATAGGTTTTTTAACAAAATCAATTTTCCCATCTTCAAATACACTTCTCATCAATGGACAATATGGGTAGAATCTGTAATGTTCAAGTAAAGGCTTGTCTCCCTTAACCCAATGCCTTACTCTTCCTTTTCAGTGAACACATTCCACAGTATAATCATAAACTGAAGGATCACCAACATAAACGAATCCAACATTTGCTAAACTGCTTGGTGAAATGATTTGTTTAATTGGCCATTCCTCAGAGGTGTTAAGTGTTCTCAAATTGAGTATCTTCATTTAAAGAGGCAAATGAACCTTTTAAAATGTTTACTAACCATGTTTGCTGTTATTCTATTGATAACAAATTGTAAACTGATGAAAATTGCAGTCAAAGAAGAAAATATCATTTCTCATTTCATCGGTTGAAAGCCCCCAATGAATCACAACACTACTTTTTAAACTACATAAATTCTACTTGTGAGAAGTCAACAGTATGATTCTTTGCAGTATAAGATGTGTGTAAATTACATGTTGGCAAATTTACACATTATCTATTATTCAAATTTTGGACATCCAATCCTCTATAAACCCAAGTAAGGTATGTTGCAGTTTTCTAAAAGCTTTTTCTCAATTTGCCCACCTTTAAATGCAATGTTCAGTTTTGTTGCATCTTTTGAAATACAAGCAAAATATATTGATTGTAGCACTATTCCCACCAACTCTTGAGGTAAATCTCCTTCTTTGTCTTCAAAACACATTCCATGAATATTCCCTGTTAACCAACCAACACAAGAGCACCATTTTGCTGGCAAATCTTCCAACTTGCCAACTTGAAAACAATATTTCACTAGTTTTTCTGCACGCATTAATGAAATGCCAAGTTCTTTCACTAAAAATTCACCTTCTACAGAAAATCCTTCCATATCAATAATACGACCAACCATTTTTAAAACTTCTTGCATTGTAGAATATTTTGCCATCTTGCTTCAAGCTCTAACATAAAAATATTATTAACACGCACATTCTTTATCACCTAAGAAACTTGCACCATTCACCACTGAGTGATTTAAACCACCTGCCACTCTGTGAAAGATTCAAACTTCCTTTTATATCTTTTTATACGACCTTGCAATGGACTTGGTACCATTGTATCGACTATTAGGCCAAGATGTGCCATGGCAGTGGTTCTAAAAGGAAATCAATGCCTTCCAATTGATTAAAAATAAATTAACACTATTCATTTACTATCATAATGGATTATAAACTACTCTTAGGATTATTTAGTCACAGTTAACCCATACCACCAATTCTATCCTCTAGAATGATGAGATGGCTAATTATTATGTCAGCTTATAATTATAATGTACAACACTGCAAAGGCATTGAAAATTGCAATGCAGATGCCTTCAGCCGGTTGCCCTAGCCAGAAATTGGCAAGAATCAAGCTGAGAAGGCCATCAGTGAGATTTTATTTATAAATCCAGACAAATTGGCAGTCATGTGAACCAAATTGACTAGAAAATTGACTTAAGGCCCAGCATTATCCCCTATACTAGACTTATTTTGCATAGGTACACTAACAAGAAATAAATTACGACAATCCACCTTTTCAATAGTGGTAAAACAATTGTCAATTAGAGACAATGTAGTGTTGCGTGCGCATAGATAGTTGTCCCTACATCTATACGACCAAAGATTTTATTGCTTTTACATACAGGACATCCAGGTATAATAGCTATGTGTCGATTAGCAAGAATATCTTTTTGGTGGACAAAAATCAATATGGGCAATGACAAGATAGTATGTAAGTGTTTGTGCTGTCAAAAATTGTGATGTTTACCACCAACGTCTTCTATCGGTATTGTTTCCTCTTCCTATGAGTCCTTGGAGGCCGATACATCTGGATTTTGCAGAAAAAAGGCGAACTTTATTTGTTATTAAAGGTCTACTGTCGTAACTTAGGTTATTTCATTATCTTGTAGAGAAAAAAATTCTGTATTCAACAGTATTTTTGGTTTTTTTCTAAAAAATTTTTAAATTGTTTAAAAATTGCAATAACTGTCATCTTTTTTATTACAACATACGACTGGTTTTGTCCTTGAATGCATTTCATGACGTTTTGCATTTCGTGACGTTTTGCATTTCGTGACGTATGCTTCTGCATAGCCTGAGGGTCTTAAAGGGTGGGGAGACCTATACAACCAGGTCGTTTCGTGACGTCACAAATAGAGGACGTCATATTTTCTAAACGCTCGCCCCACCCACAACACCCTTGTTATAACGAATTTCCAGTTCACAGCCTATTTTCAATAACTTTAAAATTTTTTAGAAAAAAACCAAAAATACTGTTGAATACAGAATTTTTTTCTCTACAAGATAATGAAATAACCTGAGTTACGAATGTAGACCTTTAATAGTTGTTTTTACCAACTGGATCTTAGTCCAACTCATGAACAACTCAACAGCCCAATCTGTGGTCTTGCAATTATTGGCATGGTTTTCCATTTTTAGATTACCAGATGCTGTAGTATCCGACAATGGCCCACCTTTTAAATCACATGAATTTGTTGAATGCTTAAATAATTTGGGCATAAAAATAGTGTTTGCTCCAAGACATGCACAGTCAAATGGACAAGCAGACAAATTTGTGAATGTGCTAACAAGAGAAGCCTTAGTCAGATTTTTATATCACTAGCACATAACACATCAGAACCAACAGGGTTGTTACCCTTGCGAGTAATGTTTTCTTGGCCTATAAGAACTCAACTGAATGTTCTAGTACAACCACAGCAAGTCAACTGAACTGATCACGATCTCCATTCAAGGCGGATTTGTGATTGGTCAACCCATTTTGGTTATGATAACACCATGGAAACGGGTGGCTAGTTTTATCGTAGGGAAAGTAAAGTTGTATATCAAATCAAGTTATGTGATGACAATAAAGGGGTCAGAAGACATGTTAATCACATAGTAAGCCATTATCCTGTATCAAAACATGATAGTATGGGAAACATAAAAGTGATGAGAAACACCCCAATTACGTTTGGCCCAAAGGAGTTAAACCAATGTCAATTTTGTGTTCTTGGGCCTTCTTACCTGAAATTTAGAATCTTAAACCTAATGGCCATGAGGCCAGACATAAATTAAAAGGATGTAGGCAAGATAAAAAAGAGTGAACTTTATTCAATTGGTAACTATGAGTTACACTTAGCAACAATTCATTCAATTTAGATTATTACCAAATAAAGGACTTGCTCTAATTATTCCTGTGTGTATTCTTGCAAATACACAACAGTGCCCCCTTTTTGCTTTAAACTACAATTTCTACCAAAATCGTCTATCAAAATCATCTTGAAGTTCCTCCGACAAAAAACCTGCATCTTTTCAATGTCCATAGAACTAACATTAGAAATTTTTGAAAAAGGCTTATATAAAAAGATCTAGTAATAATAATACAATAATAATAATAATACTGGGGCGGAGTTTTGGAAATGGATTAGAAAATGCTCTAACCAGAGGGAGCTGACAGGAAATGAGATAAAGGAAGAAGAGTGGGTGGAATACTTCAGAGGACTGTTAGGAAGCAAAAAGTCTAAGAGAGGAGAAGCTAGTATTGACTTTGGAAGTGATGAAGAAATAAGTTTAAATATTTCGTTTAAGCTAGATGAACTAAACCTACAGATAAAAAGGCTTGTGAAACTAAAGGCACCTGGTGAAGATGGAGAGATGAATGTTTACTACAAACATATGTCAAAAGAAGTAAAACTGAAAATATTGCAATGGTTTAATTTAATACTGGATAACGGAGTGATACCAAAAAAATGGAGAACTGCGATGATTCAAACAACCCACAAGAGTGGCGAAGTTAATCTTGCCAAAAATTATAGAGGTATTGCAATTATATACGGTCTTTATAAGGTGTTTGCTGCAATATTGGCCAAAAGAATATCTGATTGGATGGAGAGAGAGGGGAAATTTGAAGAAACGCAGGCAGGTTTTAGAAGAGACAGATCAACATTGGACAACATTTATGTTCTGAGTAATTTGATCGACCTAGCAATACTGAATAATAAAAGACTATATGCATATTTTATAGATCTGAAAACAGCTTTTGATGTGGTTGATAGAAGCTTATTAATTGCAAGATTGAGAGAAGTGGGAATTCAAGGAAAAATTAACAAAATCATTGAAAATGTATACTTGGATACTAACTGTATTTTGAAGATGAATGGTGAACCAGGAAATATATTATTTGAGACACACGCAGGAGTGAGACAGGGTTGTCCGCTCAGCGCAATTCTGTTCATAATTTTCATAGACGACATTGACAGTGTTATGAGATCAAGAAGCGTGGGAGGAATTGAAGTAGGGTAAAAGAGAATATTTGTGCTGAAATTTGCTGATGACATGGTCCTACTCGCGTCTGAGGAGGGTCAAATGAGATCAATGCTTATTACGTTAAGAAAGTATTTAAATGGAAAGAGGTTAATACTGAGCGAGGAGAAATCGAAGATGATGATCTTTAGGAAGGGAGGAAAACTGAGACGAAGTGAAAAGTGGTTTTGGCTTGATAAAGAAATTGAGATAGTTAACAACTTTAAATACTTAGGCTTTTGGTTCACGACAGCAAATGCAACTTATAGGCACGTTCAAGAAAGAAAACATAAGGCAAATATAGCTTTGAATATTTTAAAGTATGCGTCCAAAAAAGCGGGGTTAACACAGAGATCAAGGCTGCAAAAATTATTTGAAGTATTAGTAATAAGTACATTGACCTAAGGTATGGAAATAATCGGTTTTAAACTGGAAGAAATATTGGAACCAATACAGAATGACTTTATCAAATGGTCCTTGATGCTGCCCAGACGAATTCCTAACTATGTTATTAGGTTAGAAACTGGGGCTATAGAATTAAAGATGTTAGTTCTGAAAAGTGCACTTGGCTACCTAAGAAAAATAAACGACTTGGATGAAGACAGATTAACAAAGACAGTGTTAAGACAGACAATTGTGATAATGAAAAAAGAGAAAAAGATGTATGGACGCATGGAAGATTTGAACCAGAGGCTGCGACAGATTGGAGGCTCCAATTTGATAGATTTAATTAAGTCAAATGAAAATATAGTCAGAGAATCAACGTATATGTTATGTACGACTAGAACAACTAAAACAATCCGATTGGAGTAATACAAAATACAAAAAGCTGCTTATTGTATAAAGATTTGAAATTCGACTTTCCATGTGAAGAATATGTATATAGAGAATCAATCTCGCTGGCGGCTAAGTGGGCTAGAGCAAGGTCGGGTGTATGGATGCTAGGACAGTGTTACTACATGGATGAGAGTACTCGGATGTGCAGAGCGTGTGGAAAAGATCTCGAAACGTTGAAACATATTTGGAAGTGCGAAATACTACAGAGACTGTTCCCAAACGAATGGCAAAATAAAAGCTATGAAGTTTTTATAGGTTATTAGTAAAGTCTCTGAGTGGTCCATTAGATAAGAAAATCCGTGATATTATTGAATCAATTAACTTGGAAATGTCAAGAAATATTTGTGATGAGTAAGGATCTGGTCTGAGAAGGAAGATTTAAACCATGATTCGAGGACCAGGAGTTGGTTGTCCAACCTTAACATGATTGATACTGTATTATGTTTATGAGAATAAGTGATATGATGCTGCCTAATTGTTGATTGTTATTTAACTAATATATTTATATTTATTCTGTTAAACTAACTTTCTAATTACTGTATTTACTTTTGTATAAGCCCCCTTTCAAAGGAACTTTGTTGTTCTACGAAATAGAATAAACTTTGTATTATAAAATCTTCTAGTATATATTAATCAAATTTACAAAATAATTAAGGATTTAAGTGAAAAGGTGATTCCTTATCTACATAACTATTGTACAACTGCATTTCCAGTCGCTCGCGCTGCCATTGCTATACTTTGATGGGATGGCTTATCCTCTGAATCACTTGATCTTTACATCTTCAGAATCTTGACTTGTGCCATTATTTTTGCAATTCTTTCGTTCTCCGCTTGTTTGGCAGCAAGAAGAAGAGCTTGCATTGACTGCCTTCCCATCGACTGCCAACCAAAGTTGGCTGCTGATAACTTTGTCCTGCTACTGGTGTGGTAGTCATGGCTGGTGTCTTCACTGGTGCTCTTGGGCTCTTCTTTACAAGGCTTTCATTAGTGTTTATCACAGATGCCAATTTAACTTGATCTTTTCATCTCGGTACATGCACTTGAACAATTTATGGTGGAATCTGAAAGAAAACTAGATAGTTTGAATTTCCCTCACTATTACCTCCCGCTCTTGCATTTGTTCTTGGTGGAGATCCAGACGAATCCACACGTCATCTTAATTGGTTCACATTGATCGTTGAGTCTGCTCTTCCCTGTCGACCTGCTTAACATAATAAACAACATGTACTTCTCTGTGTAAAATCACTGCTGGAACCCAAGCATCATCTTCCTTTAGGCAAGAATGCATCCACACTAAGTCTCCAACTTCAAAGGCTCAGTGTGGCTCACCCTCTACCCCACACCCCTGTTCTGGTAAATGAATGATATCTACATGGTTCTTGAATGGCCAGCCTATCATAAGTTCTGCTGGTGATTTGTTCTTGACAGAAGGAATACTGTGTTGCAAGAACTGTTGTGTATTCACAAGAATACACACAGGAACAATTACTTCGAAATTGTTTCTCTTCTTGTTTTTTTTTCAAGTACAATTGAGAATTTTTTTTAGATTGAGATAAGAATTTAGAACTGAGTAGAAACCTAAGAGTTTTTTTTTTTAAAGATTTTTTATTTGCCCTTGTTTTTTTTGTAGAAATATTAGATTTAAGCCTGTAGAATAATGAATTTGGGGTTTATTTTCTAAAATTAAATTTTTCTGTTAAACATAATTATTTGGATTTAGTTTAAATTGATAGATTGTTGTGCATGATTATAAAGGGCATTATTTTAGTGAAATTGTTTTTCTTTTGTTTGGTTGATAATTATTACTGGTTCACTATAGTGAGATAAGAATTTAGAAATTTATATAGTAATCTAAGAATTTCTGATTTGCCCTTATTTTTTTTTTTTTGAATTGCTCTGAGATGTTTTTTTGTTGATATAACTATGCAGGAGAGGTTTTAGGTATTTAAGTTAGTAAAGTTCAAAAATTAAACTTTTTTTTTCTCCTTTTTTCATGCCATTTGCCCTCTCTGATTGTCTGCCTTGGGGGAGATCCTTAACAATAGTCTAGGGGATCTAACATCAACAAAATGGCCCAAGCATTTATGACACCAATACAACCATTCGTGGGAAAGACCACCACAGAATGGCGTCTGTGGTTAGAGCGCTTTAGCAATTATGCCTTCCTGTTCGATGCTAAGGCTGACGATTCAACTATTAAAAAGTTATTCGTGGCCATGATAGGGCCAGACACCCATGCCCTCATCGATAAGCTACTGGCCCCGAAGAAAATTGAAGACATGTCACTCACAGATGTGGACAAATTGTTGACCAACTACTTAAGTCCACCTGTGAGACCTTTGATAGCAAGAAGACATCTATGTGCTAGGCTACGCAAACAGGGCGAGTCTATCGCAGCATTTGTGGCTGCATTGCGAGAACTGGCTGCCAAATGCAAGTTTGGAGACACCACTCAAACGGACATGGCCATACTTGACCAGTTCATAACTGGAGTGGGCCATACAGAGTTAGTTACGAGGTTGCTCTTTGAAGAACAACTGACCCTAGCAACCACCATTGCCATGGCCACTGCCTTTGAAGCAGCTGCTGCAGAAGCCTTGGACATTGAGACAGCAGCTTGCAGCACCCAATATCCATCTGAGGTAGAAGGAACCACACTGCCAGTGGGCCAAGCCAAGGTATATGCAATGGAAGAGCCAACTACAAGTGCATTTGCCCCACAGCCAAGCTTCCAGCAGCGCAATGCTGCACTGCCCAGTTGGCCACGTTCAAATGGACCTCCTGTTGACCGGTGGTCAACAGTTACTTGTTGGTTTTGCGGACAGATGGGACATATTGCCCGCAACTGCCCACAAAGAGGTCCTCAAGACGATGGCAGCAACAACAGCAGCAGTCTGCACCTGTTTTAAGAGGAAACACTTGCGGTTTTCGTGGTGGAAGAGGAGTTGCACCTATGCGACGTGACTGGCGACCAGACCAAGGCCGGCCGGACATCTCCGAGTTCCAAGTAGGGGGAGAAAATCATCGGCGGTATGGTCAGTGTAAGCAGCAGTCATACGCACGTGCCACCAATCCACCACAAAATGGAACCATGTGGCAACAAGAGTGTGCTCCGTCGACGCGGCCACCACCAGGTCGTGACTTTATACCTAGAGGTCGTGCAACCCGAAGTCGTGGATGTGGTAATAAAGGGCCACGTTTCCAACAAACGTCCACACCTATGGCATATGCACAGGACAACTACACCCAAGAAGATCCTTATAGTAGTTATAATGACCTCGTTGGGAACATTTTCGAAGATGACCCCAGGCATGACAGGCCGTATATAGTCAGAGCATGACTAGATGGAGTTGGTGTCTCTGCAACTGTGGACACTGGCACTCGCTA
>JAQGAS010001760.1:0-15473 GCA_034686365.1 Pachymerium ferrugineum
TAAAAAACCCTAATCTAACCCTAACATTAATAAATCAGTGGAAAATACAAAAATATTGAAAATAACATAAAGGAAGACGATTTCTTAAAGAAAACAGATGATTCATTCATCAGACACTAAGCCTAACATGCGATTTCTTAAAGAAAGTAGATGATTCATTTATCAGACACTAAGCCTAACATTCGAACTTGGCTTAGTTGTCTGAATCCCAAAAACCAGCTTGCAACAGTGTCTATTGTTGTTTCATAACTGTTTAAATTATTTTGATGGTAAGTGTTAAGCCTTAAAAGGCAGTCAAAAAGCTAAGATTGTCATATAGTCAACCATTAAGTTAAGTACTGAATGGTAAAATTTTTGGTCTTTTTTTCAAAACTATGTTTTTCTTTTTTATTTACTTTCATCTTTGTTTGGCTTAACGATTTGAACACTTTGCCATGTTTTTTGGTAAAAATGTGCGTGTAAGAAATACAAAATTATAAATTTTTTTAGTTTTGCTTTTGAGAATTTTTATTACTATAATATTTATTTAGTTATGATATATATATACAGTGCTTTAAATCTTCATTCCCAAGGTTCTTCGATGTTTACGTGGGGGAGCTGCTCTTCTTCTTCACTTTCATTCCCTTCAACAATTGTAACTTTTCTTTCAGTTGTGTATGGGGTTACAGTGATGAGAAGCCTTTCTCGAGTGTCTGTATCATTAGTGAGTTCGTGTTCAGGTTCATAAACTTCCGGAATGAGCCAGAAGTCACTGCCGGGACAGGCAAGGACTTCAGTTGACAACTCATCTGCGTTATATTGAGCAATTTGGAAGATGTAGTTGTTCCATAGAGATTGGTCGACTGATATAAAGTATTACTTTATACTCGATCCTCGATCTTAGATCGTGAGAGAAAGGTGAAATGCATCAACAATTTCAACCTGATGTAAAGTATCCATTTAAGCTCCTGTGGTGCATTCCTGTCCGTGTATGGGAAAACAGCTCTGGTCATGGGACCATGGACCAGTTGGATGCTCGCTTTCGAGAAGGGCTTCTCTTGATCATCTGCATGTTTGATATACATAGTTGTTCCGTGCAAGTTAATTGGGGCTTCCGTTCTTGTACGAGTACACAAGTGTTCTGTTTGTGTTATTTAATGCTTCTTGAGAAACAGACTGTCGCCCATCATTACAAAAAATTTGGCACTGAGTAGTGAATTTAATATTTTTCTCTACTTCTGTTACCGCGTGGGCGGCTGCTTCTCACTTACAGTGAGTGGGTGTGAGTTTGTTGACTTGTCCTATTTCGCAGCTAAGGACGACATCCGTTGAAAACGCCGGTGAATTTAGTGTAGGCAATTTTCTTGATTGTCGACCAACGATTCTCACGAAAGGTTGGTCGACGAAAAGTTTAGAACTTTGTTGTGCATAAGAAATTTTTTAGCTTACAATTTTAAATTTTTTGAATTTGCTTTTTTTGGGTTGATTAGTAAAAAAAATTTTTGCCTACGATTTTAGTTTTAGCAGAGTATTGCGTACACGATTTTTTTTACATTGCAACTCGAAATTGGCGTTTATTTAGAAACTTTGTTTTTATTCTTTATTACACGTTTTTAAAAATGCGATTGGTTTGGTTTTTCTCTTTTTTCATTTCATTTTAATTTACCTAATTTTTTTTGGTTTTGATGCTTACAAATTTTTGGCACTGTTTGGTGAATTGCGTGTGCGGGCGTGGGCGAACTTTTGGCGCATTGCCCTGCCTCGTTTCAATAATATAACAATATTAAAACTTTATTATTGTGTCATAATTGTTTCAATTATTTAGTTAAAATTGATTACACTTCCAAAAATTCTTGTTGGTAGATTTATAAATTGGTGAATAGAGCATTACAAATATCAAATTTTCATTACTTTGTGCTAGTCTCTAATGTCATTACTACTTAGAGATTTTCATTGCATATTTTATTTTCATTAAAAGTCTAGAAAACACTCAATTAAACTACATACTTGTATATTTTTCATAATTATTGTCAGCAATATTAATAACCAAACATACAAGTTAAAATATTCATACACAGTAATCCAACAATTTAAAAAAAAATTTGAAGTTATTAAGACACTAAAATCATTAGCATCAGAAGAGTTATTAAAATGACCAGTGTTCTCACCCGCCTGCCAACCCGGCCCAGCTGTGAGGATGATGGTGCGGTGGCCTCGTAACATATTTCCCATCGTCTTCACCACCAGCATCACCATTACCGTCGCCACCAACAATCTTGCCGGGTACTTCATTATTTCATCACATTGACTTTCCACTGCGCATTTACTGCAAGGATCACCATTTAGTTTCACCAGGTGGTTTATAAAATAACTTCTATAAAAAAGTAACTACTTATAAAGTGTAATTCATATAATTTTCGAATAATTTTTTTGTTATAACCCCTCTTCAAAGAATATTGATGATCCAGCCGATACAAGAAGAAGAAGAAGAAGAGCTTACAAAGCAAAATCAAACATAGGTAGATACCAAACAAGAAAACAAACTAATACAAACAACTTCAAAACAGGCTGACAAAACCTTAGAACTAACCTCAAATACTGTTCAGACCTGTTGGTCCCATGCTCTAATATAGAAGTTAGCACTCTTGTATTGGCCAGGTCATCGATATTCTTTGGCCCCTCTTCAATAACAAAGACCAACAACAGGTTGGAACTTGTTCAAACAGTGATATAAAAATTTTTACACTGGGAGTTTAAAATTCCACAGTTCTAAACTCAGGACTATTTTTACAGGTGGATGTGCAGTAAAACGTTTAGGAACCGTACACGTTTGTATGTTCTGACAACATATTCCGTAGTTTTCTTTAAAATAAAGGAAATGGAATTTGTACATAGTAATTTTTAGTGATATTGTAACACTTACTTGATTTCCTATTTATAAAAACCGAATTGATACAATGCAAGACTCATATGTTAGCTATCAATTCCAATTCAATAGTACAAATCTAAAAGACAACTATGAAATTTATTTCTCGAGGAACAGTACTTAACTCACGTGTTTCATATAAAACTCGTCTAGATAGGACGATTCATTACGAATAGCTGCAAAGCGAAAAGCTCGTAAGCCGTTTTGCAGTACCTTAACTTCCTTATGGTCATTCAATCTAGCAGATATTATTAGGGAGCCCTTGAAATTTAAGTTTCAATAAATTGGTATGGTAATTTAGAGTTGAGTCTTACATGATGTGTTCCAATTTTCTTGGCGTACCAGATTGGTTCACACTTCAATTGGGATATAATACCCAATAAACTCAAGATGAATATAAGTTTAGTCATGGAAAATAATAATTACTGTGATATATTGATTAGATATTGATTACTGAGCTAGTGAAATGTAAAAATCAATAGCTGAATCAAGTTTGTAGTTTTCTAGTGTATTGCAAAGGCATAAAATAGATTTTCAATAATATAACTGTGTGAAAGCAGTCTATTGTTGTTTCATAACTGTTTCAATTATTTTGCTGGTTAGTGTTAAGTCTTTAAAGGCAATACTCAGTTGTTCAGCACTGAATCGTGGATTTTGTGCTAAACTTAATTGCACTTTATGTGGTCAAGATGAATATAAGTTTAGCCATTGAAAATTATTACTGAGCAAATGTAAAGTTCAAGTCAATATCAAGATTAAGTTTCTAATGTTTTTGTAAACATGAAATAGATGTTCAATAATATAACTGTAGCTAAAATTGATCAAACTTGAGAAAATTCGTGTTGGTAGATCTATAAATTGGTGAATAGAGCGTTATAAATATCCGAGATTTTCATTACTTTGCTAGTCTTTAATAGATTTTTATTTTAATAGCAATATCAAAATCAATATGAATATCTAAACATGCGATGCACAGTAATCCGACAATCAAAAAAAGAGTTATTATGGCACCAAAGTCTTCGTCACCACCTTCAACATCTTCAATGCCATCGCCGCCGTCTTTCCCATCGTTTCCACATCTTGTCTTATTCCAGGCTGACATGTCCTCCAACTTATCATTTATCTTTGGGTTATCTGAAAACCATTTCACTTTGAATGTAATTTCTCCAATCAACTTAATGAGAAAAGATTAACTTACAACCGCAATCATCTGAACATTTCAGTAGAGACATAGTCGCATCAGGGTTTCTCACATTCTCACAATTACTGCAGGGATCACCTTCTTCATATACTATAGCACCCTTCAAATTACCTCTATATAGAAAAAGGATCAATTTTATAATTATATCATAACATTTTTGTGTTCTAGCCCATCTTGTCTTTCAAAGTCCAAGAGGTGGTTGGAACAAGGAATATATTCGAAAATTGTTTAGACTGTGACATAAATCTTTTTACCCTGGTCCATAATTGCAGACAAATAAAGTGATAGTCTCAACTCCTTCTTTATAAATCATTTTTTCACAACCAACTGCTACATATTTGCTCACTACTTCAAACCAAATCCTGAGTTTACATTTCCTTTCACCTCTCTCATGTTGATTGTTTAGGCCAATATATTCGTACTTTTCTGTAAAATAAAGGAAATTGAAATTGCACATGGTCATGGATTTTATTATACTCACGTGATCTCCTGTTTTTATCAGGTGCAGATGTGTCATTCTGACTGGTCCATCTTTGAGCTATCATTTTCAGTTCATTATTCCAAACCTAAAAGAAAAATATATTAAATTTATTTCTCTAGAAACTGTGGTTAACTCACAAGTTGTATCGTATCAGCTGCTTTCGGTTGTTGTGGTTCATTATCAAGGGCTACTTCTTGTCGAAATTCATTGTGCCATCTGAGAAAATCCTCTCTCTCATCGTCTGTCAATCCATGAGATGTTATTTTGTATCCCTTAAAATTTAATTTTCAATAAATTACTTCCTAAAGAAAAGCAAAATTTCAAGTAATTGTGTTGGGAGCCCAATTTAGGGACAAACTTGGCCAATCATAAATATTATAGCTAATCGAACTGACTATGCTTATGCGACAAATGGTTTGTCCCAGAATGGGGCCAAACTTCAATGGCCACTTTTTTTACAAAAGTTTTTGCAAAGAAAGTAAAGTGGCCAATTATTTGCGAAATTGATTTTGAAAATTTTCAAGAAGCCGCCAAAAGGCTTAACAAGATTCCAATTGGACCTTATTGGATTCCAACTAGTTTTTACATATATATATGTAAGGAAATGGAAACGTGGATGACTTTTAAAGTAGATTCTTACTGGTGTGTGGTCCTTATAACTGCATTTCAAATAGGTTATAATACCCAAAAAAATCAACATGAATACAAGTCTAGCCATTGAAAATAATAAAAATTACTGTGATTGCATTGATTAGATGTTGATTACTGAGCTAATGTCAAATGTATAAGTCCATAGCTGGAACAAGTTTGTTTTTTTCTTGTATTGTTGTAACCATAAAATAAATTTTCAATAATATAACAGTATTAAATCTTTCCATTGTTGTTGCTTAACAGTTTCAATTATTTTCATGAAAACTGCACCTTAAAAGGGAGTCATAAAGCTGAGGCTTAATACTTTTTTCAAATTAATTGAAACAGCTATGAAAGAACAATAGACAGCTTTAACACTGTTATATTATTGAAAATCTTTTTTATGTTCACAATAACACTGGGAAAGAACAAACTTGGTCCAGTTACTGACTTTTGCACTTTACATTAGTTCAGTAATCAATATAATCACAGTAATTAGTATTTTAGACAATACGTAATTACTTGAATGTGTATTAGCTGCTTTTGGTTGTGGTGATTCGTTACCAAAAGCTACCTTTTCTATTAATTCGTTAAGTAGTTTGGATCCATATCTTTCTATCCAATAGATGTTATTTTGCAGTCCTTAAAATTTTAGTTTCAATAAAATGTTATGCGATTTAAGAGTTGATTTATACAGGATTTTGCAGAGGTGTGCACATTGTGTGATTAGTTAAAAATTTGGTTTAATACCGGATGTAACATTTCAATTTGGTTATAATACCCAAAACACTCAGGCTTACTGAGCTAATGTAAAGTGCAAGTCATTAGCAGGATCAAGTTTGTTCTTTTCTAGTGTTATTATTATAAACATGAAACAGATTTTCAATGATATAACAATATTAAAACTTTAGTATTGTGTCAATTATTTAGCTAAAATTGATTACATTTCCAAAAATAAGCATTGGTAGATTTATAAATTAGTGAATAGAGCATTATAAACATGTCATTTTCATTAGTTTGCTGGTCTCTAATTTCATTACTGCCAAGAAGTTTTTATTGTACATTTTATTTTCATTAATGTCCAGAAGTGAGAATGTGTTAATCAATAAGTAAACACCCAAATAATACTACATACTTGTACATTTTTCGTTATTGTGGTCAGCAAAATCAATATCTAAACATGCAAGTTAAAATATTGATGCACAGTAATCCAACAATTAAAAAAAGATTTGATGGTTATCATGACACCAAAGGCTCTCCAATGGTCTTCAAAACCGTTCCCACATGTTGTATTACTCAATGCTGACATATCCTCCAAAGGATCATTTTTCTTTGGATTGGCTAAACGTCATTTAATTTTGAATGTAATTTCTCCAATCAACTTAATTAGAAAGGATTAACTTACAACACAAACCAGTCCAACCATCTGCACATTTCTCTTCACATTGACTGCAGGGCTCACCCTCTTCATACACTTTATTACTAAAGAAATAATCAAAATCTCTGCATAGGAAAAAGATCAATTTTATAATTATGTAATAACAATTTTGTGTTCTAGCCCATCTTGTCTTCCAAAGTCCAAAGATGGGTGGAACAAGGAATATATTTGAAAATTGTTTAGACTGTGACATATAACTACTTACTCTGGTCCATAATTGCAGACAAGTAAAGTATAAGTCATAGCTTTATGTTTATAAATCGCTTTTCCACAACCAATTGCTAAAGTTTTTGCCCGCACCACCTACATCATGTGACTGGTTTAAAAATATACTAATGCACAAGAGTGAAATGTAATTACATGCTTGTATTGAACATTATAGATAGTTGGAAAGCCATTAAAATAATTTGGAGCATGAGTAGGAGTAGGAGCATCAGTATAAGTATGAGGAACATTATGAGGAACGTAATGAGGAATATATTTTTTTTTTTTTTTTATCTTGTGGAGAGTCTTTCACTTCATTATACCATTCCATGACTTGTTCTCTCAGTGGTTTTGGAGAGGCACCCTCACTACCTTGATCCCTAGCCATGTTTTGGCCAACAAATTGGTACTTTTCTGTATAAATAAAAGAAATTGAAATTGCACGTTGAAGCTCTCTTTCAGAGATTTTCTTATACTCACGTGATCCCCTGTTATAATCATTCCAAAACGTACAGTGGTTGGCCCATCTTTGAGCTATCATTTCCAGTTCATTATCCCTAGAAACTTTGGTCAACTCACTAGTTCTATCATATCAGCTGCTTTTGGTTGCGGTGGTTCATTCCCAACGGCTACTTTTTCCCTTAATTCATTGTGCACTCTGAGTAATTCATCTCGCTCACTGTCATTCACTCCATAAGATATTATTTCACATTCCTTAAAAAAAAAATTTTCAAGTAATGGTGTTGCAGCCCAATTTACGGACAAACTTGGCCAATCATAAATAATATAGGTAATTGAACTGATTATGTCTGACTACGCTTATGCAACGCATGGTTTCCAAAATTGTCCCTTCATCAGGCCTAAACTTCAATGGCCACTTTTGTTTAAAAAAAATTTTTGCAAAAAAAATAAAGTGGCCAATTATACGCAAAATTGATTGGTATAATGATTGGTATAATAAAGCCAAGGCTTAACAAGATTCCACTTGAACCTTATTGGAAGCCAACTGGTTCATATTTGGTTTTTAGTGTTACAAATTCTATATTGAAATCAGGGATAATTTTTAGAGTAGATTCTTACTGGTTCTTGCAGAGGTTTGCACATTGTGTGTTCCCATCCAAATTTTTCCTTGTAATCGAAAAGTTCACATTTCAAATAGGTTATAATGCCCAAAAAACTCAAAATGAAAATAAGTCTAGCCATAGATTTTACTGAGATAATGTAAAATGCAAAAGTCTGTAGTTGGATCCAGTGTTCTTTTCTTGTGTTGCATAAAATAGATTGTCAATAACATATCAGTGTTAAGGCTGTCTATTATTGTTTCATAACTACTTCAATTATTTTGAAGAAAAGTGTTAAGCCTTATTAATGCTTTGTTGAGATTGAACATAAATCTATTTATAACCTAAGGACAAAATTTTTTAAGGGAAAAGGCAGTTATAAAGCCAAGTGCATTCAATACTCCTCCGTCACATAATTAATGATTCACTGCTCAACTTAGTTCCTTGAGAGTAAATATTGGCTGCTTGTGGTTGTGGCGATTCATTACAAAGAGCTACCTTTTCTATTAATTCATTGAACACTTTAAGTAATCTGGCTCCTTATGTTTCAATCCAGTAGATGTTATTTTGCAGTCTTTGAAATTTTAGTTTCAATAAAATGTTATTTACGGTTTTAGAATTGATGAATTTATACAAGATTTTGTAGAGGTCTGCACATTGTGTGATCAGTTTCAAATTTGTTATAATTTCGGATGTTCATATTTCAATTTGGTATAACACCTCAAAACACCCAAGATGTGCATAAGTTTAGTTATTGAATATATTGCTTACAGAGCTTATGTAAAGTGCAAGTCATTAGCAAAATTAAGTTTGTTCTTTTCTAGAATTATTGTAAACCTAAAACAGATTTTCAATACTATATTAACAGTATTAAAAATTTTATTATTGTGTCAATTATTTAGTTAAAATTGATTACATTTACAAAATTAGCATTAGTAGATTTATAAATTGGTCAATAGAGCATTGTAAATATCTAGAGATTTTCATTACTTTCCTTGTCTTTAATAGGTTTTTGTTGCATATTTTATTTTCATTAATTTTTGAAATGAGTAAACAGAATCTAGAATCAATAAGTAAACACCCAAAGAAAACTACATACTTGTACATTTATCATTACTGTTGTCAGCAATATCAATATCTAAACATGAAAGTTAAAATATTGATGCACAGTAATCCGACAATTAAAAAAAGATTCGATGTTATCATGGCACCACCATCTTCATTCCCACATGACGTCTTACTCAATGCTGACATGTCTTCAAGCTTATCATTTATCTTTGGATTAGCTAAACATCATTTCATTTTGAATGTAATTTCTCTAATCAACTTAATTAGAAAGGGTTAACTTACAACACAAACCAGTCCAACCATCTGCACATGCCTTTTCACATTTACTGCAGGGATCACCTTTTTCATACAGAGGAAGAGTTTGAACATTACCTCTGCAAAGGAAAGGGAACCAATTTTATAATTATACAATAACATTTTTTGTGTTCTAACCCCTCTTGTCTTCCAAAGTCCAAGAGATGGTTGGAACAAGGAATATATTCGAAAATTGTTTAGACTTTGACATGAATCTACTTACGCTGGTCCATAATTGCAGCAAAGAAAAATAGTACTTCCAGCGTGTCCTCCGCTACTTTCTTCATAAATCGTTTTACCACAACCAACTACTACAGATTTGGCCCATACCACCTGCAAGATGTGACTGGTTATAAAATACACTAATGCACAAAAGTGAAATGTAATAACTTGAGTGTAATGACCAATTTCACCCCCTTTTGATTCGCCAGTAAAAGCAGATACTTGATCTTCTGAAAAGTCTTTCACTTCATTATACCAAACCATGACTAGTTCTTCCAAAGTTTGTAAAGTTGCTCCTGTACTACCCCAACTCATAGCTATGTTTTGGCCAACATATTCGTACTTTTCTGTAAAATAATAGAAATTGAAATTGCACATTGTAACTTTCAAGGGTTTTATTATTATACTCACGTGACCTCCTGTTTTTATTTTCATCATGTTTAAAATCACATTGGTTGGTCCATCTTTGAGCAATCATTGCCAATTCATTGTCCCAAACCTAAAATAAAAACATGTAAAATTTATTTTTTTAGAAACTGCGGTCAACTCACAAGTTCTATCATATCAGCTGCTTTTGGTTGCGGTGATTCATTACCAAGGGCTACTTTTTCTCGTTTTTCATTGTGCACTTTGAGTATTTCATCTCGCTCACTGTCTGTCAGTCCAGAAGATATTATTTTACATCCCTTAAAATTTAAGTTTCAATAAATTACTTCCCGAAGAAAATAAAATTTTCAAGTAATGGTGTTGGGCGCCCGATTTAGGGACAAACATGGCCAATCATTAATAATATAGGTAATCGAACTGATTATGTCTGACTATGCATATGCGACGACGAATGGTTCCAAAGTTGTCCCTAAATCGGGCCCAAACTTCAATGGCCACTTTTTTTTACAATAATTTTTGCAAAGAAAATAAAGTGGCCAATTCAAAATTGATTTTCTGCAAAATTTGCAATAATAAGCCAAAAGGCTTAACAAAACTCCAATTGGACCTTATTGGAAGCCAACTGGTTCTTATTTGGTTTTTTAGTATTATAAATCTAAATTGGAATTGAAATCATTTTTGATTTTTAGAATAAATTCTTACTGATTTTTTCAGCGGTTTGCACATTGAATGGTTCTCTCCAAATTTCTTATAATCGAAAAGGTCACATTTCAAATAAGTTATAAGGCCAAAAAAACTCAAGAGGAATATAAGTTTGGCCATAGATATTAATGTAAAATGCAAACGTCTGTAGTTAGATCAAATGTGTTCTTATCTTGTGTTATTGACTACATAAAAGAATTTTTCAATAATATACCAGTATTAAGGCTGTGTATTATTGTTTCATAACTGTTTCAATGGGGCGAAGTCGATTCGATAATGGTCGCAATTCTAACAATGGTGGCGCGTCGGTACTGGGAGGTGGAACCGGAAATAAATCCACCTCCCAGTACCCACGCGCCACCATTGTTAGAACTGCGGCCATTATTAGAACTACCGAAGCGACTTCGCCCCTATTGTTTTGAAGAAAAGTTTTAAGCCATTTTTTTAAGCTTTGTTGAAATTAAGTATAAAACTATCCATTACCAAAAACAAAATATTTCTAGTTAGGGCAGTTATAAAACCTCTCTCAACGATTTGAGTTTCGATTAAGATTAGAGAAGCTATCAAGCTTTTCACTTAAAATTTCAGGTAAAAGAGCGTAAGAGATTTTTAAATCTATGGAATTATTTATTGCTCTTGACTATTCCTAATATTTACATGAACTTTTGTATATTTACTTTATATGGATTTACTTAGATCTATTATAAAGTCAAATTCAGAATTATATCAAATGCCACCCTATCCATGCATAAGGGGAACAGCACCAAAGGTCTGCAATTAGTGACACTGATTTTACACCATTTTGAGTATGTTTGTGAACCTTTCCTACATATTTTTCTAAGGGTTTAATCACTTTGACTCTGTTAATTTGCCACAATCCTCTGGTCAATTTGTCACTGGGTCAAGTGGATACTTGGACTGGACTTGCTGCCATTTTGACACAGTTGTTTAGACATAGTTATCTGGATCCAGTGATTATTTTTGGTCTCTTTTTGGTTCTATAATCTAATCTAATGTAAGCTAACCTAATATAATAACCAGGTCTAATTAACTGTGTCAAAATAACTTTTTCCAACTTATGTAATCAATTTTTTTTTTATCGTGGAAAGCAGTCGAATCAACAACCTAGGGTTCAGTGTCAATATCTCACCTATTTTCAGCTTTGTTATCACTTTAAAATTGGCTCGGGAGGGTTGAGCATTTTGTTCAATTATGATAAGTTACCTTTTACAGTCGGTTGTTCCTGGATAAATCCGTATGGCATACAGAATAAAGAATAGAGATTCGGCAATTACAAAATAAAACGACATGAAATGATGTCAGCTTGCACTCTGGAAATGTTGGGCATTTCTGCCAAGTTTGCACTCTTTGCAGTTAGAAATCAGTTGCATTTGTCACGCTGATACAAATCAAATTCATGATTTAACTAGATTAACTCGAATGCTGCTTCCCAATGTGCTCAGCTGGGGTCAGCTGGGGCCCGCAGTTCCGACAATCGCATCGACTCCGGCAACCAATTTTCATTCACAGCTGATCAGGATCTGAAATTGAAAAATGCGACTTCTGGTCTGATGAAAGATGTGGTGTGAAGCTAATAATTAGTAAAATATTTTATTTTCTCTTCAATTTCTTTTCATAATAAAACATCGAAAAACAAATTTAACATTTCTCTTAGTAGCTAATACGAACATATGCAACGTTAACCAAAAACATGAAAAATATTATTTTACAAACTTCTACTTTTTTTTTAAACTAACTTGAAAAAAATATTTTGATTAATACTTTACTAGTTGGTCTAGGTTCATTAGATACATGACTAAATTAAAATATTACGGTTCAATAATTTTAGAAAACCTTACAGATTGAAGATACAAAATTTTAAAAAACTTTTACTTTTTTGTGACACCGTGTTTTAAATTCATATGACGTTTTACATTGCTCTTCAGTCTGCATGCATAATCACACAATGGACATTCAAATGGTTTTTCACCAGTATGAGTTGTCGTATGGCGTTTTAAGGTAACTTTTTCAGAAAAACTACTGGAACAAAAGTCGCACTTGTACGGTTTTTCTTTTGTATGGGTCCTTATATGTCTTTTTAAATCGTATTTAGTTGCACACGAATAAGTACACATACGACATTTTTCCAGTTTTTCGCCTGTATGGGTTAACAGATGGTGTTTTAATTCTCCTCTGGTAACTGATTTGTGGGTGCAATATTGACAACTGAAAGGTTTGTCTCCAGTATGACGCTTCACGTGAACTTTTAAACTACTGCTGCTGTTGCATTTATAACTGCATTTGTCACATGTAAACAATTTTTCCCCAGTATGTGATGTAATATGGGTTTTTAAATTACTATTTTGAGCACATTTATAACTGCAGTAAGGACAGTGATAGGGTTTATCCCCCGTGTGTGTCCTCATGTGAGTTTGTAAACTATCTGCTGTTGTATATTTACGATGACAAATATCACATGTGAAAGCTTTTTCTTGGGTGTGGGTTGTCAGATGTCGGTTTAAATTTGATTTTTGAACAGAAGAGTAATGACACAAATGACATTCAAATGGTTTATCTCCTGTGTGTGTCCTTATGTGAGTCTGTAAATAACCTGCTTGGGTGTAAGACCGATCACAAATGTCACACTTGAACGCTTTTTCTTGGGTGTGGGTTATTAGATGTTTGTTTAGATTTGCTTTTCGAACACTAGCGTAATTACAAAGATGGCACTTGAAAGGTTTTTCTCCTTTGTGAATCTTTACATGCCTACTAAGACAACTTCGGTGAGAACTTGTAAATTCACACTCACTGCATTTGAGTAATTTCTTCTTTAAATCTGATCCCTCTCTCAACGATTTCGTCTTTCCAACTTGTGATTTTCTTGTTTCCATTTTGTCACTACAAGCGCCTTATTGTTGCAATGTAACCCTACTTGCTATATTTTTAAACTGACACGATGCCCTCTGGTAGGAAAAACTTTGCTTTACACAAGTTCAAGATCGCCTCATTTCTTTCAATGCCATTGCATTAGCAGAAGAATCAGGTTATACCATTAAGTAAATGTTATATCACCTTTTTCTCCTAAATCCCAAAATGAGGCCAAAACATCGTGTCAAGTGGCATTAGTTCCCGGCGCTGTCACAACGTGCCGCATGTAACAATTTGTAGTTTCGAAACGAGGCTTCGCCGCCATTTTATGTGAAGTGGCGAAGTTATTTGCCCGGCTATTTCGTATGTAGAATCTCCGGACTAAGAATTCATACGAACAATTTGGAATTATGACTTAAACTTATCTTTCAAATAATGTTTAAAGGATAGCAGTGCTATATTATAAAAAGACAAAGAGGTGCACATCGTAATTAATTCGGGAAATGTGATCAAATGTGATTAAACCTAACGAGAGGAATGTTTAATACGTGGGTGTAATTTTTCTTCTGATGGTGTGGACGGAGGAACAATGTGAATTTCTGACTGAAACCTGACTTTGAAAGGTTGTTGTAACCAGTGTATGAAATGTGCATAAATCATACGAGGAAATTTTTTATTTGCGCGGCCATTACGTAAGTTACATTTTGTTTATTTACTTAATTTGACCTAGTTATTATGCTTGGTCTACAAATTATATAAAACTTTATGCAGAATATGATACAAAAATGCGGAATTTCAGTTCCACTCAATGGGGCGAAGTCGTTTCAGTAGTTCTAACAATGGTGGCGCATCGGTACTGCCCACTCGTGCGATTTTTTTGTGATTTATTTGCATTCGTAAATTACAGGAGATTTACTGATTTTTAATTCCTTAACTCCAAATTCTTAATATAACCTTTTAACTAGGAGTTCAGTTTCATGAATTCGAGTATGTAAATTGATTAAATTCACAGACACTAGAGGGCGCTACATTCGATCACTTAGAAGTTGACATCAGTTGAGTCAACAATCTCATTGCGGCTGTAAATCTTGCCAGAGGAAATGATAGTACCCTTGAACTAATATTGGTGTTTGGTGTTGTAGGTGGTGGATTCTGCTTAAAATTTTAATTATAGCTAATTTCAAAGAAAACTTATAGTTGTGGATTCTAGTAGAGTTCACTTGACCTCAAGTTTTGATTGGTTGGTGTAATGAAAGTAAAAACACAAAAAGTAGTCTTCTTCACTTTTGAGATTCTGTTTCAATATAAATCATTCAAAATTTATTTTTTAACAGACAAAAAACTGTGCTGTTCATAAACACACAGAGTAAACAGAGTTAGACAATATAATATTTTTTTCTTTTCACTTATTATATCAGGTGGTTCTATTGAATGTACGGGTGAGTAGGCGATTTACTCGAATAATACCTAATGCATCATGCTCAAACGTTGGTCCATCTTTGAGCAATCATTGCCAATTCATTGTCCCAAACCTAAAATAAAAACATATAAAATTTATTTCTTGCGGTCAACTCGCAAGTTCTATCACATCAGCTGCTTTTGGTTGCGGTGATTCCTTACCAAGGGCTACTTTTTCTCGTAATTCATTGTGCAATTTGAGTATTTCATCTCGCTCACTGTCTGTCAGTTAGTCCAGAAGATGTTATTTTACATCCCTTAAAATTTAAGTTTCAATAAATTACTTCCCGAAGAAAAAAAAATTTGATGTTGGAGCCGGATTTGCGGACAAAGATTGGCCTATCACAAATAGTATAAGTAATAGAACTGATTACGTCTGACTATTTGAACACTTGACTAGTTTTGACCAAAGGACATATTAAGCTTGCGACTATCAATAAATTGTCTCCAGAAGCGATATCAAAGCAACTGAAACTCAGAGACTGCAACTTGAGCTGAATTTCGCTCACCTTCGCTAAATCATCAATCCAAGATGAGTCAGGTGCATGAATGCA
>JAQGAS010001761.1:0-15470 GCA_034686365.1 Pachymerium ferrugineum
AATTTATTATTATTTTTACTATTTAAACATTTTAAATTTTCAGATTTAGCACTGAAATTAATGAAAGCAATGAAAGAAGAGGTGAAATTTTATTATTTTAATAAATTATTCTTAGAAAATTACATTTTATAAACATTTTTACAGGATTTGCCTATTCGTACTCGCTACTTTTGGCCGATATTGAGAAACTCTGAAAAACGTAACGAATCGGGTATAAACATTTTATCAATTTCATCTTTTAGAAAATTAAATTTAATATTCCATTAATAATTTTTTAGAATTATACGATATTTTTGACTCGATGATAGTTTGTGGATGCCCAGCGTATTACGATATGTTTCTTTATTTTTACTCTTTAATAAACACTGATGACTACAAAGTCGTTATAACCAAACTCAGGGTAAGAAAAATTATAAAAATAAATGTTACATTTTAATTAGTTCTACTATTATTTTCTAACAGGATTTTGGTTACAAACTCGATGCTATCGTGAGTCCACTCGTTCAATTTTACGTTACCGAAAAGAAATTAGAAAAGGCTTGCAGTTTATGTAAAGAAATTGATAAAAATAATAACAAACTTGGAATTTATTTTAACGTATCAAATAGTAAATGAATATCCCATTCAAACGAATGTCAACTTCCTGATTCGTGCCATGGCTGTCACGTGTAAACAGACAAACAACGTGAAAACCACCGTTGAAGTAAGTTACGATTTGCTGGAAATTGAGTTTTGAGTACTAATGAATGAAAAATTTTAATTGCAGTTGTTGAAACTTATTAAAGAAAAAACCGATCGCGATACGATAGATAGAACGGGTAATTAAATGTAATTGTGGTAAATAAATTTTGCAGAATTATAATATTTTTTTTAATTGTAGATATCGTTGGACAATTTTTGTTGACGTACAGTAGGATTGAGAGAAGTGTTGAGAAAACCGACATTTTAGCTAAGGAAATATTACAAAATGTAAATATAATTTATAAACCATTATTCTTATAACACCTATGGCTTTATTTACTTTATATGTTTATAATTTCAGAGACTACAAATTTCACCTGAAATGAGCGACTTGGTTTGCCGAAGTTTCCAATTAAACGAACAAGATTCGCTTACTAGTGTAAATTAACGAACAAAATTAATTTTAAAATGTTTTTTTTTTTTTTATTTAAACATGTTATATTTACAGACACTTCAAACTTTAACGTCCTCCACGATTCAATTTTCTACGGACGATGTTGTAAGAAATTCTTGAATTACAGTGTATAATTTTATACTAAGAAAAATTCTTTACCCTAGAAGGAATTGGAAAATCAGTCAGAGGAATCGAGTGAAGGATTAAAAGCAAACGGAACAGCAATAAAAATTGTAATTGCTGGTAGAATAGTTGAAATTACTTCAACCTCGTGCCTAAATAAATCGTCATTGGGAGACATGACACAACAGAAAGCTGAAGGTGATCGTAGGATAAAGATAAGGGCGCAGAACATTTTAATGCAATATGAAGAAGACAAAATTAAAAGACAAACACAAGGCAGAAGATTTTGGAATGACTATTTTCGATACGCGAAAGAAGAACTAAATAATGCTAGTAAAGTATTTTCAAATCTCTCTGATAAAATTCAGAATCTGCGAAGAACCGTACCTGAAACAATACGCCACGGTAAAATAATAAAATCTGTAATTGCCGAATTAGAAAATGAAGGTGCCGAATGGGAAGCTCTAAAAGTTGAATTTGAAGCTGAGTTGGATGCTTTAAATGACCGCTGGGCAATTGAATTAGTGGAAGACCTGAAAGCTGCAATTGCTGAATTGAAAACTGAAGATGTCGAATTGGAAGCTGAAGATGCTGAATTGAAAGCTGAAGATGCTGAATTATTAAAAGCTGTAAAAGTCAATATCGAAAACGAAGAGGCGACAAGAGGATCGTACTCCGAAGGGGACGTGTGTGATGATGAATATTGTTCTGATTGGGAAGGGGAATGGGAAGATCGTAACGAATTAGAAGGTAAAAATGCTCTAATAAAGGAATCCAAGTGGAAAGATAAAAATTACGACTATACAACTAAGTTACTGGCTGAAATTTTATGCGTCAGTAAGAAAATTAAAAGAAAAACGAAACTTAGAGAATTTTGGATTGACCATTTAAATGGGGATGAGTATTTCAGAAAAGATCTTTTCAATATCCTAAGTGAAAATGGTTACCCCTATGAAGAACTAAATACAATATCCATTGCTACTAACATTAGTAAAGTATTTTCATTTCTCATCCGAATTATGCGCAATCAGTAATATGGACCGTACTGATGATTTTTAAGTAAACCACTAGAAGCAAATTTAGGCAAATGAAAAATTAACGTTATTGTTAAATGGTCAAAAATTTTTCTTTAAAACTTCGTATATTTCGTAAGCATTAAAAAAAGTTTGTTTGTAAATGTGAATTTACTCTCATTGATTTTTGTGTTAATTAGAGATGCCCAAGTTTGTACATCATTCATGGTTGCTGTGGCTTATTGAGCTTATCCTGCAGATTTAATTGTACACAATTCAAAATGTTTCTCCATAGGTGAGCTGTTCCAGTGGAGAAAACTGAGACGCAGAAACGTTTGCTAATTAATCATATATTATATTCACGTGGGTCAACAGCTGACGATTCTTCTTTGTATGTTGTATGTTGCAATGACACATGCAGTTTTACTTGGACCGGCGTTGAATGTAAGCAAAAGAACATTATTTTGTATTAATTTTGTTTTACAGATGCGCTCGACGCTTTGATTTGCTAACTACATTGATTAGAGAAATACAAGCTGAAACTAAGTTGGTTGCCAGACGCTTCGTCCGCTCTGTAGCTACGTTGAAATAGCATATAATACAAGCAAATGTTAAATTGCGTTCATCCAGGGATCCGCATTTGTGTCTCTACCGGAGCTCCGTATAACTTAAACTATTTGTTCAAGTGCGGTTTTCTTTTACAATTTCTACAACATTTTTATTTTAATTTACAGAGTTTAACGAGTTTGAGCTGTGTATTATAACAGTGGAAAAAGCAAGTAGATTTCTTCAATTTGATTCTCTCTATTCCGAATGTGGTGGTTTTAGATTTAGAGGGCCCAGGTGGACTGAATGATAATGTTCTAGAAGCAATTGGTAATAACTGTGTACAACTTGAGATTTTAATTTTGTCCGCTTATAAAATTACGGACGATGGGATACGCCGGTTTTGCCAATCAAAGTCAGGGGGATCCAAAATCAAACATTTAGACTCGAGGTGTGAAAAATTGACGGTTAAAGGTTGTTTACTCGTTCTTCGTAACTTGAAACAGTTAAAAGTGTTTGTGGTACACCCTTCACGCCCTTACTATTTCGAATGGGAATTAATCCATGCGTTTGAAATATTATTTGAAGATTTTGTTCAGTGTGGGTCAATTCCAACATTTCAACTGTGTCAATTACCTACAATCGATATGTTCACTATCAAAATGTTGTCCAAATGTATCAAACCTCAATCTACATTGGATAGATATGAGGGGTGTGCCTGAAGACAGACTCGAGGAATACAATTATTGTAATGAATGTGTGACTTTTGAAAACTTTGTAAACGAATGTCAAAATTTGAAGTGTGATTTGATCGATATTAGAGCAAAGGTAACTGGTCTTGATTTGTATAATTTTGACCTTAATTTAGAAACGATCGGAGAATGTTTTCCCAATTTAAAAGAGTTGCGATTTCGTGGTGATAAGGTCAAACCAGTCAACCCAAACGCTAGAGATAATAATCCATATGCCTTTTCAAAGTTACAATCCCTTGAAATTGTAGATCTCATTCCTATTCCTCTATTGAAGTTTTTACTTATTGGTTGTTCACATTTGGAGAAATTACATTTCTCTGGTGATAATAGTTTCCTCACTGATCACTTAATTATTACAATATTGCATCGAGTCAATCCTTTAAGGCATTTAACCCATTTATACTTTGGTCGATATAATGAAATAAGTAAAAAGTCTATTTATGAATTATTAAATTTGAAAAACAATTTGCGTCATTTAGAAATAGGTGATTGCGCCAAAATTACGTATGATGATTGTAAAGAACTTTGGTCTTTTATTAAAAGAAACAATTATCATGTACGACTAATAGCATCACAATATTATACAGGATGTATTTGAAAATAAGAGTTATGTAACAAATTAAATCTATGTATTTTCATGTAAGACCACTACTTTCAATTATGGTTTCAGTTAAATTGGCCAATTATGTCAACAATATTTTTCATTCTTTTTGTGCCGCAATACTTCAAGGGGCTGAACATGGATTGACAAATAAATTGGCACACTCTAAGACATGTATTTAGAATAAAATTCTTTCGAAAACCTTAAACAACTCATTCCCCTAGATTAATTTTGTTTCAAAAAAAATAAAGTGAAAGTTGTTATTTTTCACTTTATCTTATTATATATGAGAAAAATTATGTTTTATCAACTTGTCACTTTTTCACCCTGTCTTGCTAAGGACATTTTAATTACGCTCGGTAAAACACACAAAATGAATAAGTAGGTGATATTGTTGGCAATCTAACTTGGGATCTAACTAATTTACTCTGCTGATACAAATCAAACGAATTCATGCGACCAGAAATAAATCATTTTTCATTTAATGATGATCAAAAAAGTTTTATTTTACAGCCATCGAGACATTTATAGTTAGAAATAATTTTGTTGTTAATTTTACTAAAGAATACCGTATCCCCTCGATTTGCAGCCGCGGCGGCAAAACGAGGGCGGCGTCAACCTATCTATAACTTAACAACCGGCTGATTTTGAAAACTACTGTGATGCGGCGGCAAAACGAGGGATTTGCATAAGTGACACTAAAATGATCAACGAGTGATTTTTAATTGTTTCATAGAAAAGAGTTGGCGCTCGTCACGGCATCTGCCGACCTCACATACGTGACGCCGTCATTACCACGCGCAAGACGTTTTCGTTTAATTGTTGCAGCAACCTTCTGAGACGTTCGAAAGGCTTACATTTGGATCAAAGAACCAGTCAAGTACAGTAACAGACTTTAAAATGAAAATTAAAATGACAGTGTACGTCTGACTTTACATTTTCGTTTTCATTTAACAGAATGCCGTTAAGAAAACAAGTGAATACACTAAAACAAATTTGTATCAAAAGAATCATGAAAAATTTATCCGATTACGAGAAAGAGGATGTCCACCAACTCCGTAAATATATAACGCTTTGAATCGTATTTGAAAAATGTTTATTTCTAAAAACTTGTTTGTTATATATAGCCGTGGATTTAATGGAAGAATTGAACCAAGAGGCTGAAACTGAGTTTATAATAAAAAATTTGAATTATTTACATATGGAATCAATGGAAGAATTGAAACAATTTGAAGCTAATGGGGTTACGATGAACCAGTTAGTCAAAGCAAACGTGAAGAAAATATCCGTTTCTTTTCCCGGATTCAAATTCCACGATGATTCTGCCATGTTCAGTGTAAGTGTATCACTAATATTATTGTCCTACATGAAGAAACGAATTTTTTGGTATCAATTTCAGAAGTTAACGAGTTTGACTTGCTGGTGTTCCGGGGATACGCAACAAGATATTCTTCGTTTACTTCGTCTTATTCCTAACGTGGTCGTTTTAACATTACATAATAGTCGGCATTTTGTTGTAAATGACGATATTTTTGAGGCAATAGGTGACCACTGCCCACAATTAGAAAGTTTATCTTTTGATTACGAGTGTCCGATTACCGACAACGGCATTGACCGCTTTTTAAAATCAAAGTCAGGGGGATCCAAAATCAAATATTTACAACTTGATTCTGAATCTGAAGCATTGACAGTTAAAGGTTGTTTGCTCGCTCTAACAAATTTGAAACAGTTGAAGGTTCTTCACTGCTATTTCTTAGAAGATGCATTGACAGAATTATTCGATCATTTCATTTTAAAGGGTTCACCAACTCCAACGTTTCAATTGGTTGAAATACCCCACATGAGCCCAAAACGTGCAAAAGTAGAAAAGGGATTTTTACGTTTTCTAAGTAAATGTTGTCCAAATGTAACGAACCTGAGCCTTTCAATCTGTGAAAATGTGAGTGGTTCGATGGATGAGTTGAGAAATTGTAATTTCATTTCTTTTGGATTTTTTTTCGGTCAATTACAACTTGTGAAGTCGGATCTGTTTGATATTGGATCAAAAGTAACAGAACTTCAAATGAGATTTACATCTTTTGATTTAGAAACGATTAAATTATGTTTTCCTAATTTAAGAAAATTGTTGTTGATTAAGGTTGATTTGAAACCACTCAACCTCAGTGTCAGAAAGAATTTGCCAATTGCGTTCACAAAGTTGCAACACCTTGAGATGTTTTGTCCAATCTCTCTTGCACATTTGAAATATTTATTTGAAAATTGTTTACAATTGGAAGAATTATCATTAAGTTCGAATGATAAGCTTACAGATGATGAAATGTTTAGTATCTTAAATGAAGTAAATCCTTTAAGATGCTTAAAGAGTTTTTCTATCTCTGGTTGTAACGGGATAAGTAAACGGTCGATTTTAGAATTGCTACGTAGAGACAATGATTTGAACAAGTTGTCAATATTTGATTGCTCGATGTTTACAGAAAGTGACGTGTCAGAAATTAAGTGTCACATTAGAGAGAATAATTATTCAGTTCGCTTGATAACAAAAGACAATTTTCTAATGTCGTTATATAGTGATTGTACAGTTTAGTTAGGAAATGGTTACAAAATTTTCAAGTTGTATAACATTTATTTTACATTTAAAAGATGCCAATCCTGCACAATGGAAATTTCACTGTGATGCTTTATGATTGGGAAGTTGTAACTTAACTCCTGATTAATAAAACCAGATTTTTCGTACGGTTTAGTGATTGTATTTGCCCAACCTACACAAATCGTGCAATGTTTGGACCAAAACTAAGTAAACTTGTTCACACTTGTCCGTTCGTGTGATGAGTCATTAGCGCTATTGTTATATTTCATGTCGATATGTCTGAAACATATAACACTTAAATTTTTTTTAAAATTAAATAATTGCGACTTTTATAGTTTTGCATTCATTTTTTGTTGAACGAATTGTCTTTTCATGTCATTTATTCAGAGGCGTAGCCAGGCATAGGCCATACTAGGCAAATGCCTATGGTATATTGTAAAGTCTAGGCAACCCTAGGCACAGTTGCCCTTTTTGTTCTTATAATGTATGCAAGAGCCTAGAGAAAATGTGTTCCAAAATATAGGATCCTATATGATTCCTATTGGAATACTATATGATCCTATAGAATCATATAGTATTCCTATAAAAATCATATAGGATCCTATAGGATCGTATATTATTTTGGAACACATTATCTCAAGGTGCCTTTTTTTTCAAAAAGTGCCCTTTTAGAAAGTTGTGCCTATGGTATTTTTTTTTCTGGCTACGCCTCTGCATTTATTCGTTTCATCAACTACACTAGTAAAAGAAACTAAATTTATTCATTCAAATATACCGCCATATTGCAATTCCGCTCTGTTATTTCCGAATTTTGCATCTTATTATACAATTTGTTGCTACTATTTTATATAAATTTGATAAAAAATATTTAAATTTAATATTTTTTATTTCATTTTTTTAAATAGCGAAAAGTTTAGTTTTTCAAGTGTCACGTGCTTTATTCGGCTATTTATTTTTATGCAAATTTTCGATCACTGCCCTGACGGCGAAGTGTGGTGACATTTTGCCAAGGTCAGTAGAATACACACACGCACACGGTCGACACGGATCGTACATCGTGTATCCAAGTTGCAGCGTTGAGATTTATTTTGCTCAATTCAATTTGTTTTGTGTTTTTTTGGACCGGTTTTGTTCGTTGCTCGACAGGTGGCTTCATAAAATGGCTGCGCCCATAAAATTTAAAAAATTGAAAACATTTGTAATTACCGAATTGTTAACTGGTGACATTATTTATTTTCAGAATGCCTTTGCGAACACCGATTCTTACGTTGAAGCGGCTTTGCACGAAAGTGGTCGTTAAGAACTTATCGGATTACTCAACGGATTAATTTTAATGGATTCATACTAATTTGGTCACGCTGAATCGATATAGCCTATTTTCAAAACGATTGAACATAGGCCCAATACCTCAATGGGTACCTATCTGAACTTGACTGTCGTAACAAAAATCAAACCAAACATGAAAAAATTAAAGCTTATAAGTGATGATTTTGCAAGAGACACGAATACCATATTAAGTGTGTGTGAGGTAAGAACTTAAACTATTTGTTCAAGTGCGGTTTTCTTTTACAATTTCTACAACATTTTTCTTTTAATTTACAGAGTTTAACGAGTTTGAGTTGTGTATTATGGCAGTGGAAAAAGCAAATAGGTTTCTTCAATCTGATTCTCTCTATTCCGAATGTGGTGGTTTTAGAGTTAGAGGGCCCAGGTGGACTGAATGATAATGTTCTAGAAGCGATCGGTAATAACTGTGTACAACTTGAGATTTTAAATTTGTCCGCTTATAAAATTACGGACGATGGGATACGCCGGTTTTGCCAATCAAAGTCAGGGGGATCGAAAATGAAACATTTAGACTCGAGGTGTGAAAAATTGACGGTTAAAGGTTGTTTACTTGTTCTTCGAAACTTGAAACAGTTAAAAGTGTTTGCAATACACCCTTCACGCCCGTACTATTTCGAATGCGAATTAACCCATGCGTTTCAAATATTATTTGAAGATTTTGTTCAGTTTGGGTCAATGCCAACATTTCAACTGTGTCAATTACTACAATCGATATGTTCACTATCAAAATGTTGTCCAAATGTATCAAACCTCAATCTACATTGGATAGATATGAGGGATGTGCCTGAAGACAGACTTGAGGACTACAATTATTTATACTTTGGTCGATATAATGAAATAAGTTACAAGTCTCTTTATGAATTATTAAATTTGAAAAATAATTTGTGTCATTTAGAAATATATGGTTGCGCCAAAATTACGAATGATGATTGTAAAGAACTTTGGTCTTTTATTAAAAGAAACAATTATCATGTACGACTAATAGCAACAGGATGTATGTGTAAATAATAAGAGTTATATAACAAATTAAATCTATGTATTTGCATGTAAGACCACTACTTTCAATTATGGTTTCAGTTAAATTGGCCAATTATGTCAACAATATTTTCCATTCTTTTTGTGCGTTTCCCGCAATATTTCATGGATTGATAAATAAATTGGCACACTCTAATCACATATATTTAGAATAAAATTTTTTCGAAAACCTTAAACAACTCATTCCCCTAGATGAATTTTGTTTCAAAAAAATAAATTGAAAGTTGTTATTTTTCACTTTATCTTATATATATGAGAAAAATTATGTTTTATCAACTTGAACGTCATCCACATTGTCACTTTTTACACCCTGTCTTCTTAGGATATTTTAATTACGCTCTGATTTGTGGGTAAATCACACAAAATGAATAAGTAGGTGATATTGGAGGGGAAATCTCCTTTGTTGGCAATCTAACTTGGGATCTAACTAATTTACTCTGCTGATACAAATCAAACGAATTGACGCGACCAGAAATAAATCATAAATCATTTTTCATGTAATGATAATCAAAAAAGTTTTATTTTACAGCCATCGAGACATTTATGGTTAGAAATAATTTTGTTGTTAATTTTACTGAGGAATACCGTATCCCCTCGATTTGCAGCCGCGGCGGCAAAACGAGGGTGGCGTCTATAACTTAACTTAACCGGCTGATTTTGAAAACTCCTGTGGAGATGCGGCGGCTAAACGAGGGATTTGCATAAGTGACACAAAAATGATAAACGAGTGATTTTTAATTGTTTAATAGAAAAGAGTTGGCGCTCGTCACGGCATCTGCCGACATCACGTACGTGACGCGTCATTAGGCGAATCGAATCGTTGCAGCAACCCTTTGAGACATTCGAAAGGCTTAGATTTGGATCAAAGAACCCGTCAAGTACAGTAACAGACTTTAAAATAAAAATTAAAATGACATTAATGTCTGACTTTACGTTTAACAGAATGCCGTTAAGAAAACATGTCGATGCACTCAAACAAATTTGTACGGAAAGAATCATGAAAAATTTATCTTATTACGAGGAAGAGGATTTCCACCAACTCCGTAAATATATAACACTTTGAATATCGTATTTGAAAAATGTTTATTTCAAAAAACAACTCAGTATTTTATTATATATAGCCGTGGAATTAATGGAAGAATTGAACCAAGAGGCCGAAACTGGATTTAGAAGAAAATATGAAGTCAATAATTTAAATGTGAAATCAAAAGAAGAATTGAACCAATTTGAAGCCAATAATGGGTTTACTATGAACCAATCAGTCAAAGCAAACATGAAGAAAATGGCCGTTTCTTTTCCCGGATTCAAATTCCACGATGATACTGCCATGTTCAGTGTAAGTGTATGTTCACTAATACTATTGTCCTATATGAAGAATGTTTTGGTATCAATTTCAGAAGTTAACGAGTTTGACTTGCTGGTGTTTCGGGGATACGCAACAAGATGTTCTTCGTTTGGTTCGTCTTATTCCTAACGTGGTCGTTTTAAAATTATATTCTGTTGTAAATGACGATATTATGGAGGCAATAGGCGACCATTGCCCACAATTAGAAAGTTTATCTTTTACTTACGCGTGTCCGATTACCGACAAGGGCATTGACCGCTTTTTAAAATCGAAGTCAGGGGGATCCAAAATCAAATATTTACAACTTTATTCTAAATCTGAAGCATTGACAGTTAAAGGGTGTTTGCTCGCCCTAACAAATTTGAAACAGTTGAAGGTTTTTCACTGCAGCGACTTACAATTACAAGATGCATTGACAAAATTATTTGATGATTTCATTTTAAAGGGTTCACCAACTCCAATATTTCGGCAATTGGTTGAATTACCCCTTATCTACCCAATAAAAACGGGATTTTTACGTTTTCTAAAAAGTCGTTGTCCAAATGTAACAAACCTGAGCCTTTGGTTCGTTAGAAATTTGAGCGGTTTGATAGACGAGTTGAGAAATTGTGATTTCATTTCTTTTGAATTTTATCTAAGGAATTTTCAACTCGTCATGTCTAGTGATCTGCTTAATATTGAAGTAAGAACACATCTGTTTGATATCGGATCAAAAGTAACGAAACTTACACTAACTGAATGTTATGTTGATTTAGAAATGATTCAATTATTTTTTCCTCATTTAAGAAAATTGAACTTGTATAGGGTTGATTTGCAACCACTCAACCTCAGTGTCAGAAAGTATTTGCCAAATGCATTTTTAAAGTTGCAACACCTTGAGATGTGTCAAACAAACTCTTTTGCACATTTGAAATATTTATTTGAAAATTGTTTACAATTGGAAGAATTAATATTTAAGTTTAATGATGTCCTTACTGATGATGAAATGTTAAGTATCTTAAATGAAGTAAATCCTTTAAGATGCTTAAAGTATTTTGCTATCTTTTATTGTAACGGGATAAGTAAACGGTCAATTTTGGAATTGCTTAGTAGAGAAAATGATTTGAACACCTTGTTAATATTGCAATGCTCGAGGTTTACACAAAGTGACATATTAGAAATTAAATGTCACATTAGAGAGAATAATTATTCAGTTCGTTTAAAAGGGGCCTTTTTTGATTGTAAAGTTTAGTCAGGAAATGTTTACAAATTTGAAGCGGTTATAGAACATTTATTTGACATTTAAAACATGTCAATCACTGTAATGATTTATGATTGGGTGGTTGTAAATAAAACCACATTTTTTTCTTACCGTTTAGTGATTTCTAACCTACACAAAATTTAATGGTCACCGTACAAAGCTTTGGACTAAACTAAGTAAACTTGTTTACATTTGTCTGTTCGTGTGATGTCATTAGCGTTATTATTATATGGTTTCATGTCGTTAGGTCTGGAATTTGGGGTTGGGGGAACATATTAAACAGTTTTAAATTTTTTTTAAATTAATTACGCGACTTTTATAGTTTGGCATTCATTATTTGTATGTCATTTATTCGTTTCTTCAACTACACTAGAAAAAGAAATTAAATTTATTTATTCAAATATGCCGCCATATTGCACTTCCGCTCTGTTATATCGGAATTTTGCATCTTCCCCCCAGACCCCTCTCTCTTTATGAGGCGCGTGTCTTCTGTTGCGTTTTTTTAAATTTGAATTTTCTTGGTTGTTTGGTGGCACATTGTTACGTAATTTTTTTCGTATTTGAATAAATACAAGAGGAAAAACGTTCTTTAATTTTATCGGAATCAATGCCCACGTATAAAGAATTGGGTAGAGTTGTGAGTAAAATTTGGCACTCCATTCAAAACACTGAAGAAATTTGCAGTAAGTTTTTAGTAAAATAATTTTTTAAATTTATTTTTAAAATATTTCAAAATAAGTTCAACAGAATGTTGAAGAATGCGATATGACTATGTATAAAACTTATTTAAAAGAATGATTTTTAAATTGATAATAATAATTTACAACTTTTTCAGGTTATTTATTGATCCCCTCTTGAAGACTTCCCTATCGCAACGCCAGAAAAGAAAAAGGTAGGAGAAAAAAAAAAACTCTTTTCTAAGATTTTCCTCTTCTGTTAGTGGTAATATTCCTTCGTACGAGGTGAAGAAACTTAAGAAGTCAAACTTTTGTTTAGTCTCTCTCAAATTGATTTTATTGAAAATGACACGACGTGTTGCGATTTGCAATAATTTGATTAATTCCTCCAGTTTTATAAAAGAATTGAACTCTTCTACAATAAATCTGGAACATAGTCCTAGCAAAATAAGATAAATAATTTTTAAATTTAAATTTCTTATTTTAATTTTAGTTTTCAATGGTCAAAATGAATTTTAAAATGAAATTAATTTTATTAAAATATAAAATTCAGACAGTGTGTGAGTTTACATTTCCGTTTTTATTTAATAGAATGCCGTTAAGAAAACGTGTCGATGCACTCAAACAAATTTGTGTCAAAAGAATCATGAAAAATTTATCTTATTACAAGAAAGAGGATGTCCACCAACTCCGTAAATATAACAATTTGAATCGTTTAGTGAAAAATGTTTATTTCAACCAAACGTTGTTTATTATATATAGCCGTGGAATTAATGGAGGAACTAAACGAATACGACGCCCAAAATGAGAATGTCGCAACGAACCAGTTAGTCAAGGCAAAGATGAAGAAAATGTCCATTTCTTTTCCCGAATTCAAATTTCATGATGATGATACTGCCATGTTCAATGTAAGTGTAATAATATTCACCAATATTATTACGAACAATTTGTGGTATCAATTTCAGAAGTTAACGACTTTGACTTGCCAGTTGAATGGAGTTATTGGGCAAAAAGATGTTCTTCGTTTGGTTCGTCTTATTCCTAATGTGGTCGTTTTAAAATTATATTCTGTTGTAAATGACGATATTATGGAGGCAATAGGTGACCACTGCCCACAATTAGAAAGTTTATCTTTTGATTGCACGTATCAGATGACCGACAAGGGCATTGACCGCCTTTTAAAATCAAAGTCGGGGGGATCCAAAATCAAATATTTAAAACTTTATTCTGAATCTGAAGCATTGACAGTTAAAGGTTGTTTGCTCGCTCTAACAAATTTGAAACAGTTGAAGGTTCTTCACTGCTATTTCTTAGAAGATGCATTGACAGAATTATTCGATCATTTCATTTTAAAGGGTTCACCAACTCCAACGTTTCAATTGGTTGAAATACCCCACATGAGCCCAAAACGTGCAAAAGTAGAAAAGGGATTTTTACGTTTTCTAAGTAAATGTTGTCCAAATGTAACGAACCTGAGCCTTTCAATCTGTGAAAATTTGAGTGGTTCGATGGATGAGTTGAGAAATTGTAATTTCATTTCTTTTGGATTTTTTTTCGCTCGGCAATTAGAACTTGTGATGTCGGATCTGTTTGATATTGGATCGAAAGTAACAAAACTTCAAATGAACCATATATCTTTTGATTTAGAAACGATTAAATTATGTTTTCCTAATTTAAGAAAAATGTTGTTGATTAATGTTGATTTGCAACCACTCAATGTCAGTGTGAGAAAGAATTTGCCAATTGCGTTCACAAAGTTGCAACAACTTGAGTTGTTTTGTCCAATCTCTTTTGCACATTTGAAATATTTATTAGAAAATTGTTTACAATTGGAAGAATTAATAATTAGTTCGAATGATATTACTGATGATGAAATGTTAAGTATCTTAAATGGAGTAAATCCTTTAAGATGTTTAAAGTATTTTTCTATCCGTGGTTGTAACGGGATAAGTAAACGGTCAATTTTCGAATTGCTTTGTAGAGAAAATAATTTGAACACGTTGAAAATAATCGATTGCTCGAGTTTTACAGAAAGTGACGTATCGGAAATTAAGTGTCACATTAGAGAGAATAATTATTCAGTTCATTTACTAAAATAGGGCTTTTTTTGACTGTTTTAAATTTAAAAAAAAATTAATTACGCGACTTTTATAGTTTGGTGTTCATTATTTGTTGAACGGATTGTCTTTTCATGTCATTTATTCGTTTCTTCAACTACATTAGTAAAAGAAATAAAATTTATTCATTCAAATATAACCGCCATATTGCACTTCCGCTTTGTTATTTCCGTTAAAGACGTCGCTAAGCATGTGCATGTTCTGACATTTCTCGTTCGTATTTTCGTTTAGTCAGTAGTTAAACATGGAAGAAATTGAAGCGGAGATCTCGAGTGAAATCGAACGAATTGAAAAGATAAAAGAAGCCCTTGAAAAAAGACGGGATAACGTATACAAGGAGCAAGAAAATGGTAGTTTGCAATCCAATTTGGTTTACTTTATATTAAATAACTAATTCTTGAAAATTTCATAGGCGCAAATCTACTGCTTTGTCGCAGGATGTTGCAGTCTATTAGGGACGAGATTACGATTTGTCGCAGAATCTTGTATTTTCGAAATCAAACATTAGGAGATATAAAAAAAGAAAAAGAGAAGATTGAATACGGAGGAGCAAGAATGAGAAAACGAGCGAAGACCATAGGTCAGAATAAATGTTTTATTTCATTAATATTAATATTAATAAAAATTTAAATTTACAGACACGTTAAAAGACGAGAAATTGAGAAATGAAAATTTGATTATTCATTTAGAAAGTATTTTGAAGGAATTGCACGATGAGGAAGTCGATTTTTTCGAAAAAAACAAAAATAATGTAAGTTATTATAACTTTAATTGTTTTTTTTAATCTTTAAAGACAATCTTGTTACTCATAATTTAAGAATTCGGAAATGTTCGAGCAAATACTCGAAGATTTTTTTCAATCCCAAGAGGATACACGTTCTTTAATTTTATCGGAATTGATGCCCACGTACAAAGAATTGGGTAGAGTTGTGCGTCAAATTTGGCTCCAAGA